>PVLC010003693.1:54861-94247 GCA_004027655.1 Graphiurus murinus
TGTAATCCCAGCATTCGGGAGGCTGAGACCGGAGGATCCGGGTTCGCGGCCAGCCTCAGCTACCTAGTGAGGCACTCCGCAACTTAGTGAGACTCGGTTTCAAAATAAAGAATAAAAAATGGGGCTGGGGGTATAGCTCGGAGGTAGAATGCCCCTGAGTTCAATCCCCAGTACCGCCAAAAAAAAAAAAAACAAAAAACAAAAACAAGAATTATCCCCAAATAATGCTTCCCTTCTCCCATTACTCTGCAGCCCCCTGCCAGAGGCCTCTCAGCCGTCCTATCCCCCCAGCCATCTAATCCTTCCCTTCACTCTGCAATTGCAGATTCTTGCTGGTCTTCAGCTGCCTGGTGCTGTCCGTGCTGTCCACTATCCAGGAGCACCAGGAACTTGCCAATGAGTGTCTCCTCATCCTGGTGAGTGCTGGGAGTCCCTGTCTGAGGGGGGTCTATGGAGGTAGCACCTCTGGGCTGAGGGCAGAGGTGGGGGGAAGCTTCTGGGTGGGTCAGATGGATGTGCTGTGTTCCCTGGCTGGTGGCTGCCCCCCACTGGGGCACTTTATAACCGGTGTGCCTCCATGGAAGGCCTTAGGATGGGCCCGGTATAAACAGAGTAGGCTCCACACCTTCTCAGGGCAAACCCTGCTAACCTCCCCCCTGCCTAAACAAAAAACACCAGAGGGAAACCGCAGATGGGCAGCCACACCTTATGTCACCCATCAGGGCTAGGGATTTTCTCTCAGCTGGGAAGGGGAGGGCAGGTCCAGGAGCTGAAAAATCGAGGCCGGCAGAGGAGGGCACACTCAGACTGTTAGTTTCCTTAGAGAGGACATGGATGGGGTCACTTACTCTCTGGAATCCTCCTAAGTCCTTCTGGGCATGAGAACCTTCAGGAGGTCTGAGGAGGTGCTGGCTCGGTGCGCTGATCTGGGTCCTGGTCCCACAGGAATTCGTCATGATTGTGGTCTTTGGCCTGGAGTACATCATCCGTGTCTGGTCGGCTGGCTGCTGCTGCCGCTACCGAGGATGGCAGGGCCGCTTCCGCTTCGCCAGAAAACCCTTCTGTGTCATCGGTATACCGCCTTCCCCGCTCCACCTGACTCCCGACCCCAGGCCCCAGAGTTGACACCTTGACCCCATTCCTGGCCTTGGCCCTGGCTACTGAATCTGCCCCCTCCTCACGGCCCCAGGAGTCCCTGACCCCGGGTCCTGACGCGGGCGGGCCGGTGACCTCGCCACCCCCGTCCCGCAGACTTCATCGTGTTCGTGGCCTCGGTGGCCGTCATCGCCGCAGGCACACAGGGCAACATCTTTGCCACGTCTGCATTGCGCAGCATGCGCTTCCTGCAGATCCTGCGCATGGTGCGCATGGACCGCCGCGGCGGCACCTGGAAGCTGCTGGGCTCGGTGGTCTACGCGCACAGCAAGGTGAGGCTGCGGCGGTGAGCGGAAGCCAGGACAGAGCCGGCCCAGAGCGGTGCCGGGGCTGCAGAGCAGGGAGCCGAGCCTAGGGACCCGGAGGGCCAAACTGGCTGGAGGGTGCTGCCCTCGGAGCGGGGAGGGGCAGGGTGGGGTCTCGGAGGCCGAGAGGAGGCGGGGCCTGTCAAGCGGCAGGGTTTGGTGGTACTGCTCACACCCTCAAGTGGGGAGCTGGAGTGGGGCTGAAAGTAGGGCCTGGGTTGAAGCAAGGTGGACTTGGGGGTGGAGGCCTGCGCCTGGAACCTGGCAGATCAAGGGCAGGCCTAGGACCCCTAGTGACTTCCAGGAGGAGAGGCGGGGTCTCCTCCAAGGGAGGAGCTGAGAAAGAAAACACAGCAAAGGGAATAGTGAGGTGGGGCACTTTTATCCCCTTCCAGAACACCGCCCATAGATTGTGTTGGGAGCCCCCCCCCTCCAGGTAGCCATGGCTCCTCATGCCCTTCCACCCGCCCCCCAGGAGTTGATCACCGCCTGGTACATCGGGTTCCTGGTGCTCATCTTCGCCTCCTTCCTCGTCTATCTGGCTGAGAAGGATGCCAACTCCGACTTCTCCTCCTACGCTGACTCTCTCTGGTGGGGGACGGTGCGTGAGGGTCTGTGTAGGGCCGCCCTTTTGCAGACCCTCCTCGGAAACTTCCCGAGGTTACCAGGAGTGGGCATGCCTGCCTTCTTGTGCTAGTGCTAGGACCCCTGTGACCGGCCCCTAGGCTAGACCCCCAACCTCCTCTGTGGACCTGCTTGTGCCCCCATCTGTCCCCCCACTCAAATCCTTGTGACCTGTATCTTTCTCCTGACCAGCACTGGAGGGGAATCTATCTCCTACAGTCCCCCTGACAAGTCCTTGGGATCAGCCCCCAGGGTGACCCTGGGGGTTGGGGGGCAGGAAGAGCCCTCCCCTTGTGATCAGTCTCTCACCAGGACCCCTAACAAGTTCTCCTGGGTGGCCTCTGTGACCACTCCTGTGGACAACCCACTTGTATCCCCAGATCACACTGACCACCATCGGCTATGGTGACAAGACGCCACACACATGGCTGGGCAGGGTCCTGGCTGCTGGCTTCGCCTTACTGGGCATCTCCTTCTTTGCCCTGCCTGCCGTGAGTTCTGCTCTGCTGCATTGGTGGGGGAGGCCGGGGAAACACTTGCTCAGCTCCTGTCACAAATTTGCTTGGGCAGCCTAGGGCACCTCAGACGGGCAGGGATGGGGACACCCTTGCAGCTCCTTGTTGCCTCCCCTTCCCGTGTCCCCCCAGTCACACTCTGTTCCTTTAGGGCATCCTTGGCTCCGGCTTTGCCCTCAAGGTCCAGGAGCAGCACCGACAAAAGCACTTCGAGAAGCGGAGGATGCCAGCAGCCAACCTCATCCAGGTACACCACCCCTGGAGGCCCTGTGGCCCAAATGGGTTACGCCGCCCCGGTGTGTCAGTCCTGTGCCCACCCGTGTGCCCCAGCCTCACAATCACAACCCTACCTAGAAACTCAGAGAAATGAGGCTTTTCTGTGGTCACATGCAGAGTTGGGATGCTGACAGATTTCAGAAACTTTCCCCTGCACTGAGCGTCCAGTTTGGGGCTCATCAGAGCGGCCCCAATATCAACACCAGCCCCAGCTCTACATGGCCTAGGGTGGGGTTGAGCCTGGACAGGAGACCCCAGCTCCTGGTGGAGACCCAGCTCTGCCGCCCTTCAGCTGTGCAGCCCTCAGTCAGCCTGCTCCACTCCCCTTCCTTCCTTCATTCTAAAAACAGTCACACAATTGAAGAGAAGATGGTCCAGGACTAAGCCTTTAGGAACTCCAACATTTAGTGACCAGGCAGGAAAAGAGACAGAAGGAGCAGCCAGAGGAGTGGGTGGAAAGCCAGGAGCACGTGGCTTCAGCTTCCCTCAGGGCCACGGGCGACCTGAATGGCTGTGGGTTGAGGCCAGGGCTTTGATTTTCTGTGACTGTGGGACTAGATCTTGGCTTCTTTCCAGTCAGGGGTGCGTGCAAGAAAGCTCCCTGCAGGACATGGTTTGGGGAATACTGGCACAGTCCAGCTGCGCCTGCTCCCCAGCACGCCATCCTCTGACCCCCAAGCCCAAGCCCAGTGCAACCCCTCCTTATCTTTCCTCTCCAGGTGGAACCCCCCTCCCCATTCCTGCTATCTCCAGCCACCAGCCCAGCCTTTTCTTCTTAGTGTCCCTTGGGGCACAATGGCCACTGTCCCTTGGGAGCTGGCCTTCCAAGGGGCATTGTAGGGGCAGGCGGCTGGCACTGTCCATGCCGAGAGACAGCTGGTATTGTGGTGCCCATAATTAATGAGACAGCTCTGGCAGCTGCTCCCCAGCCCATGCCAGGGGCCTAGGCAAGCAGGAAGTAAAAATATTTCTGTCTTAGGAAGGCGCCTGGCCAGTGAGGTCAGCGGTGGCAATCCCTTAAGGACAAGAGGCCCCCAAAGAAGGGAAGCACTCAGGGTCCTATTCTGTTCTGTCCTGCATAGCAGCTTCCATGTCTCCCTGCCCTGGCTTATCATTCCATTCATAGTCCCTCTTTGGCTCTTCTCCTTCCTTCAGGGGAGAGGAACAGTCCTTCCTCTTGTCTGACGTTCATTCCTCCTGCTGCAGAGAAAGCCCTGCAAGTCTTTGGATGCCAAGGGGTTGGTGGGTGATGGTCTTTCCTCCCTTCCTCAGCCCCTAGTATTTCCATGAATAGTGACAGGCATATGGGACAGATGAAGTGGAGTTACTGTTAGTGATAATAATTCACTCAGTCAACATTGATTCCCCAAACATTTGTAGAAAACCTGCACATGCCAGGGGAAGAAAGATGTTAATCAATAACACAATGAATAGATACTTATCAAATGTGATAAGAGAGTTAACAGGAGGCTCTAACAGGGGAACCTAGCACTTTGTACCTACCTAATGTGCCAGGCCCTACGCTTGGCATTGGATAGACACCTGCCCATTTAATCCTCACGATACCTTGTTAGGTAAGTAGTAGCCAACCCATTCTACAGGCGAAGAAAACAGGGTTCTAAAGCTTAATTTGTTCATACTCATAAGGGGCAGAGCTGAGATTGAAAACCCACATCCCCCTACCCCCCCCCCACACCACGACAAAACCCTAGGTTTTGCCCCTCGGCTCCGAAGCCCCTGTTACGTCACCTTGGACAAATCTTTCTCTCTAGGCTTTGATTTCTTGGCTATGGGGTTGCCTCTAGCTCTGCGTAACCCTCTGCTGGCCAAGTACTAGGTGTCTTCAGGGGCAGAGGCTGGTGGGGAGCTGAGAGGCCTCACTGATTCCCCACTCCCCCCACATCCCCCTGTCCCCAGGCTGCATGGCGCCTGTACTCCACTGATACAAGCCGGGCCTACCTGACGGCCACCTGGTACTACTATGACAGTCTCCTCCCATCCTTCAGGTAGGTCCTGCTGCAGGTGGGAGTGTGTGTGTGTGGGGGGGGTTAGCAGTAGTACCCCTTGAGCACAGTGGCTAGGACTCAGCCCCGGAGGGTGGGGAGGGGGCAACAGCTCCCATGGGAGCATCTTGGGCTGGCTTTGCAGGGACTATGAGGCTTATACCCGGGAGGGTCCTCTCTGCTGGGGAAGAGATGGACATGGACACAGGGCATCAGTGCAGCCCCGCCCCGCAGGCTGAGCCCCGCTCCCAGAGTGCTGGCAGTGCGCATGCTCACCCACAGGTGCTGCCACAGGCAGGGCCCAGCCTGCTCATCTCCCTTCAGTCTTGAGTGGGGGAGGGGCGCCATTAGCCCTCGCCAGCCTGGCAATACTGCAGCTGGTTGGAAGAGTGTGGGGTGGGCAGGAACGTGCCAGGTCTCGCTCCAGAACCCCCCTGCATAACTGTGTGCCCACTATTACTGTGCCAGGCAGCATCTCGGCCCCTGGAAGTGAGCCTGCCCCGCTGGCCCAGGCCGAGCTAGGGCTGCATGGGAGCGGCTCCACGCAGGGGTTATTAATAGCATCACCAAGGTGCATGTGGCCAGGTGCCTGGCCAGGCCCTGGGGCGGGAATGAAGGCCAAGGAGCTGGCTCAGTCCCGCGGGCAGGCAGGCATGGAGTGTGAGGCTGGGCCAGGCTGCTGCGCTCAGCGCTTCTGAGCACCTTTTTCGCCTCATTAGTTCTCCAAGAGCAGCTGTTGCGTTATCCCACTGGCCCACACCTGGCCCCCCTCCCGTTCCCTCCCAGCCCCATGGGCTTCCCAGGGCGGGAGCAGGAGGGCTGGAAGGAGGCTCCAGGCATCACTCTGCCCACCCCATCTCCCCACCTGGCAGAGGCAAGCTCCCACTTCAGAGACAGGGATGGCAGCTAGATTAGAAGAGGCCTCCTTTTCCAGAAGCAGCCCTAGGGACTCAAGGCCAGGCAGGGAGGGGGGCAGGGGCTCGGTGGTTAGAAATTGGTGTGGGGGAGGGGATGGGAAGATGGAGGGGTGGTCTGGGTTCCCTGGTAAGGGGGACAGAACCTGTTTGGAGATTCCAGGTCTACTGGGCCTTCTGCCCCCTGGACCTTGGCTTTCTCGCCCCTACAGCCAGAAGGCAGGCAGGGGAGAGGGGGAGATACCCTCCTGGCTTATTGCAATAGGAGAGGGCCTATGGAGTTAGGGAGCAGCTACAGACCCAAATTCAGTCTCCAAGAACCCAGAGGTAGGAGGCAGTGCCACCCTGTGAAATCTCTGTCCCCAGCCTCAGTCTCTCCTAACATCCAGAGTCAGATGAGGAGGGTAAGGACTTCAGGGCTGTTTCTGGCCTTCTGGTAGGCACGGCTCCACTTCCAGGCAGTCCACCGGCGAGCAGTCAGCTGGATTTGAGTCCTATTTGCCTCTTGGTGCGGCTGCTCTTGAGTTGTGCCCAGCCCGCACAACCATACTCAGCATCCCCGAGAGAGTCCCAGGAACTAAGTGTAGAAAGCAAGCAAGCCAGTCTCTCCCATCTTCCACCCCCTACCTGTTCTGGCCTGGGGTGTTAGTGAGCACCCCAGAGAGGCAGGGTCTGAGCTCAGGAGCTCAGCGCCCCCTGGGTGAGGGGAGTGGTGCCAGGGCCCTGCCTGCGGCTGATGGTGCCCTCTCCTGCAGAGAGCTGGCCCTCTTGTTTGAGCACGTGCAACGGGCCCGCAATGGGGGCCTACGGCCCCTGGAGGTGCGGCGGGCGCCAGTACCTGACGGAGCGCCCTCCCGGTACCCGCCCGTTGCCACCTGCCACCGGCCGGGCAGCGCCTCCTTCTGCCCCGGGGAAAGGTAGGGGCCCCCTGGGGTCACCACCTCCTCTTGCTTCTCCTTCTCTTCTTCCATTCTCTGTCTCATCCTCTCTCAGACCTGCCTCCAGCCACTACGTGGGTGTCTGGGCCTGTTTTGGGGACTCCCCGGCCTCGTCACGAGGCCCGGGCAGTTGTCGTCGGATGGCCAGACAGGTACAGACTGAGGGCCTCTCTGGAGAGGCCAGGCTGGACTCACCTTTTCGTCACCTGGGACTCAAGGGTCTGAGTGGGAGAGGTGTCCGCACCGTCCTTTCCTGTCACCCCCTCCATTCATGCCATTGTTCTCTTTCTTTCTCTGTTTCCACGTCCCCCTCACTCTTCCATCCCTGCACCCCCATCCCTCCCGGGAAGCTGGAGAGAGGAGGAGGCCGCTGGCCACAGGTGCTTACGGCTCAGGTAATCGTGGGCAGCGTTCTGGGGTGTGAGGGCAGGGAACCCCCTCCCCGGCATGTGGCTCTAGGAGGGGCTTGACACTCCGTTCGCCTCTCGGGAACCAGACGCCAGCTGGGAAGAGAGCTCTGTGACTAAGACTGCTGTAGGACCTACGTAAACTCAGCCAGCGACTAACGCTCTTGTCTCGGGCATCCCTCGTCCACAGCTTTGCTAACCCAGAGGGTCCTCCCGGATTCTCTTTTCTTCCACATTGAGGTACTCTTTGATGCCCCCCAGCCATTCCTCCCCCCTTGACCTGTCTCTCCTGAAGCTTTGGCATCTTGAAAGAAGAGCCATAAAAAGAACCACGCTTGCTCCGACATAAGTGCTCGTGAATGTGGGCAATTCCAGGCATGTTGGGCTAAGGGAGACCTGTCCACTCAGAGCTCGGGTAACAGCGGCTCCCTGTTGAGGTTTAGCTTTGAGGTCAAGGGTTCAGTCCCTCTTGTGCCTCCCTTGTCCTTTACCCATCTCTTTGTTTTGTCTCATTTTCACACATCATCACCAAACCAGCCAGATAGACATCTGGGCCCTGAGCCTCAGGTGGAATTCTGAGCCCCGGGGCCAGAACAAGGGGTGAGGGAAGAGGTGATCCCCTTGGTGATCAGGAGGTGTGGTGGAAGCTTGCCTCTGCCCCCTGATGCTGTGTGTCCTGGAGAAAGCCATCAAGTTGCTCTGTTCCTGGCAGAAAGTCAGCGATATTTAGGCTGATCTGAGGCTCTGGGGTCTCTTAGTTCCTGGGCCAAAGAGTTGTAGAGAATGGGGTGATGGGGTGTTTTGGTACAAGTGCAAGGGGGCACTGTCCCTTCCCTGTCCCCAGCCAGGGGCTGAATAGGAAGAGGGTGGAGAGGGAGATCCCCCCATGTCTGAAGGGGAAGCCTGACTGGCTAGGCCAGGCCGGGAGCTCACTGGAAGAAACGTCCACTGTGTGGACGTTTGGATTGTCTAACACCGCCTGCAGGCCATTCACTGTCTTCCCACCCCGGCCAAGCCACGCTTTATAGGCAGTCCCAACCCTGCACCAGACCTGAATGTAGGCTCTACAGTTTCTGGTTCACTCATCTTGTCTGACCAGGAAGGCACTGGGAGGAGGTCAGCCTGGAGCCTGGCACCTGTACCACCCCCAAGGCTCCCTTGGGTCTCTGAGCCCACCATGGCTCAGAAACATTATTGCTGAGGGCTTGGCCATCACTAACTCTCAGCCTGTGTCCGTCTACCCTGGCGTGTCTGTGTTTCTGGGACTCATGGTGACCGTGGTAAAGTGTCACTTCTTCCTAGGGACCTCAGGGCGTTGAGCTGTGGCTTCTACAATAGTCGCTCGGCTCAGGCCAAGTGGCCATGTCCTTTATCTTGTCTGTCTGGGCCTTATGGGGTGGGTACTCCAGCCAGGACACTCCCCAAATATACATACACATGTATACATCTGCTTGGCCACATCCCCAGTGGTGCTTGGGGATGGGCCTAGACTAAGCACGCTCTCAGGAAGTGGTGCTCCAAGAAGCAGGACTTCCTAGGAGAAGGCATTCCCAGGGCAGATGCTTCTCCTCTTAGGATTTTCTGATGAGTTTCTCAAAGCATGGTCTCCCGGCCATCCCATGGGGTGTTTGTTCAAAATGCAAATGCCTGGACCTTTCTCCAAGCCTGCAGAGCCAGACTAGAGAAGAGACCCAGGGTTCTGCATGTTGACCATGCTCCCAGAGATCCCCATATGCAGAGCTTGAGAATCTCTGCATCCTGGGGCTGGGGCTGGAGGACGACTTGGGCAGGGTCCTTCTCTCCCACCAGCCATAGGAGGCCGGCCCCATCCCGGCAGCTCCCTGCACTCTGCCCACCTGCTCCTTTGTCACTAACCTCTGTTCGTGTCTTGTTCTCAACGTTCCAGCCAGATGTTTAGTAATAAACGGAGTTTCTTTCGGATCCACGCCAGCTGGAGACCGAGGTACCCCCTCGCCTGCCCCTCCTGTCCCCACTCCTTCTGGCCCTCTGACACTGCTTCAGGGGCTGGAGAGGGGGACAGGATGAGCCAAGGACAAGGTGCATGTGCCTGCCGCCTGCCGTCTGCCTCGGGGCCCTGATGAGCCCCTTGCCTTCCTGGGGATGCCTCTGCCAGGTCTGGGGCTTGGGCCCAATGTGCTGGAAGGGACATTTGCAGGAGCCTTGGGGGGGAGGGAGCGTGTGCTGGCTCTGCCACTGACCCCCTGTGTGATCTTGGCCAAATTACTTCCCTTCTTTAGACTCAGTTTCCCATCTGTGCAATGGGTAGACTGAACTAGAGGCTCTCTGAGGGTCTGACTCTGACTTTTGCTGGGTCTTGGGTTTAGCTTCCTATCTCCTCACTGCCCACTTGAGAATCCTGCGGATGCCTGAAGGGGCCAGGTCTAGTCCCCCTTCACTAACTCCTGAGCCCCATCTCTTTTTGCTGTGTCACCACCTCTTTCATGGTACCTGCCCCGTGCCAGGCCCTGTTCTGTGCCCTGGGGACACAATGATGAATAAAACATGGTCTTTAGGGAGTTGGAAAGAGTAATTGCAGTTAGGCGCAAAGAGTGCAGTAAAAGGAGGAAGCAGAGGGGCTGTGGAGCCTGGGTTGGCAGGCTCCCAGAGGAAGCCCTGAAAGGGGTGGCTGTTGAGCACCAAGCAGAGGGGCAGCGTGGACCAGGCAAGGAGGTGAATGTGTGTAGCCACAGGAAACAAGCCCACCGCCCAGGAGTGAGGTCGGGCCAGGAAGATCCCAAAAGCCCCGCGTGGGCTTCACAGGGACCCTCAGGTTTCCCAGTGGTGCCTCCAGAGTTTGTGACAGCAGATGAGGGACAGGGCCCCTGCTATCCATGTGTGCTGGTACTGCATTTCTTAGAAAGGCAGGTTCTGGATCACAGTCTAGCCTCCACTCACTAACCGTGCGTCCTTGGGCCAGTCACCTAGCTAGCCTCCCCGTGCTCCCTGTCCACAGATGTGCAACTGCAGGTGATAAGTTCAGTTTAGGCAGCTAAAGCTTCCTGGCTCCTGTAAGTGTTGGCCTCATTCAATTAGGTAAGGGTGGCAGGTAAAATCTTAAAAAATATAGCTCGGGAACCACGAGTGCAGGAAATGGGGACACACTGAAGCTGAAGCCAAGGAGGCTCTGGGTCAGACCTGTCCCTCTGCAAAGAGCGGGATGGTGTGTTAGGCAGGATGGACCAAGGGGTAAGGCCAGTACAGAGAGGCCAGGGGGAGGCTGTTCCACTGCCCCTGAGGAGAGGCCGTGCACAGCGCAGGGGGAGGCTGTGTGTGCCCTCCTGAGCTTGGCCTTTGGCAGGAGAGTCCTAAAGAAATTCCTGGTAGAAGTGAGTACAAGGGGCTGAGTCCAGCAGGGAAGTCAGAGGGCACCTTGGCCAGAGCTCACGCTTCCACCACCTTCCAGACAGCCGCAGTCAGGCCCACCCCACCCTTCTCCCAGGTGCCAAAGACCCCTTAGACCAGATTGTCTCACTTTGGCACCATTGACATATGGAATAGGATCACCTTTTTGCTTGTGGGCTATCACATGCATTGTGCGATGTTTTTTAGCAGCATTCGTTAGATGCCAGAATGCCCCATAGTGTGACATCCCAAAATGTCTCCAGACATTGCCAGATGTTCCCTGGGGAGGCCCCCCCAACCCAGTTGAGAACAACAGCCCTAGTCCTCAATCTGAGCAGTCCTGGAAAAAGAAACACAGGCTGAAGTCAGAGAAAATGGTCCAGGACTCATTCCATCCCACGGGAGTGCTGTAACCTCGGGCAAGTCATTTCACCTCTTTCCTCATCAGTAAAACAGGGATGGCAGATTCAGAGCCAGCACCCGGAGAGGTGGAGAGGATGGGAACACTAAGGCAGGCGGGCAGGCGGGCCCTTGCGTGCTCTAAGGAGTCTGGGAAGGGAAAGAGCTCTTCCGTGGCCACTGTGTGCCAGGTTTCTTTCCATTTTCTTTGAGCTTTCAGGCTCCAGAGAGGCTGACGCGAGCTGTTTTCTGGGCCCTGCCCAAGGAGCTCCCAGGAAGACAGTGTCTTCTTGCATTTAGAAGGAGCCCAGGGCCTCTGACTGGCTGGAAAGTTACAGAATCCCCACAAACCAGGCTGGAAGCTCCCTCCACCATCACAGAAGCAGAGCTGGAAAGGGACCTTTCAAGGCCTCTAGTGCAAGCCTCGGACCCCTCCCTCCCAAAGTCCTGCTGAGTGCATGCTCAGCCTTGTTTGCATACTTATAGAGACAGGGAGGTCACCCCTTCCCCCAGAACGCAGTTGGTGCCTGACATGCTGGGTGCAGTGATCTGGAGTCCCTGCCCCTGGCTGAAGCAGCAGGGCCTTCTCCAGCCTCCTCTCTTCCTCTCCCACTTGGAGGAGTGGAGGACAGGGGCGGAGGGGGGTGTGCATGGAGCGGGCGGAGTGGTGGGGTGCTTGCCAGCATGAGGAGAGCCCGCAGGAATGGCTCTGTAGGGGAGAGTTTGGGAAAGCCAACCTTAAACTTCGGTTGGAATCTTTGGGATGTGTCAGGGTGATCCTGGGCCAGTGAAGAGCATGCTGGATTGCAGGAGTCACCCCTGACTTTCCCTTCTCATAGCCTCAGGGGCCCAGTCCTTGACCTTTAACCTCTCCCCTCTGGGCAGAGGCCCTGCCCCTAAGGATGGCCCTCCATCCTGCCACCTTCCTTCCCAAAGGTGCCCCTGGTTTGAAGATCTCTCTTAGCTCAGCACCATGGCTCTATAACCTCTACCCCATGACCCTGGGCATGGGGGACCTGCCTCCCACCCAACACCGAAACCAGAATCTGTCATCCACTCAACCCTTGATCTGAAAGTCTCTGAGAATAGGTGGCAGTCTCCTCCCTCAACCCTGCTTGCCTCGGGCCTCCTCTGAGACTGGTTGGTGCTCCCCTGGCAGGGCTCTTCCAGGGGCAGACTGCAGCCATCGAGGCAGTGTGATGCCACAGGGCATGAGGGAGGATGTTTGCATAGGTCCTACCCACACAGCAATGTCGTGGTCCTTGAACCTCTTGGACACAGAGTTACTCTACCAGGTACTGGCTAACCAGGGTCTGTCTGGGTGAACCCAAGGCCCTCCCCACCTGTCTTCCCCCAAGGTTTGGAGGATGTGATGGGGGGCTGGGTCCAGGAAGGGGAGCCAGAGAGCATGTACAGACATGCACATGTATGTTCACATGCACAGACGCGTGTAGATTGGCCTGGGAACTCAGTAGGCAGTGTAGGGGGATCTTCTTCTAGGGGTTTCCAAGACCCCATGGGCAGGGCATCAGTCCTAGTCAGCAGAACTCAGGCAGGGGAGATACAGAACAGGGTATCAAAACAGAACCTCACTGGGGGGCGGGGGGCAGCAGGCCTGCTCTGGGTATATGGCAGCTAGACCCATGGGGCCTCAGCCCCCAGAGGCCTCACCTCCACGAGCACCTTCACATGGAAGTCTGTGTGATGGAGACCTTATTTTGCAGTACACTACCTTCATTGCTGTACCAGGTCCTAAAGTGCTGACCTGACCCTTGTGGGATCAGATCACTCCAGGAGTGGAGAGAGAGGAAAATATAAAGGGACACATGTACACACACCCACGTGTATATACCCCAACACCCGGGCACTCACACTGTCCTGTGTGCACACACATACCCGCTCCACTGCACCCTGTCCTGGAGGCCCACCTCAGTGTGCATGGTCAGGTGAGCTTCTTTGTCCCTCAGCAGCCTGTCTGTCCCCAAGAGGGTGTCACCTCTGCCCTCCACCCACCCACTTGGGCCAGGCCCAGATCCTCTGTCCTCCTGTCTGTCTGACTTCCTTCCTGGGTTTCTCTCAGTCCTTCTACTCTGACATCTGTCTCCTGTGCACCCTTATCTGTCTGGGCAGAGCGGGGTGGGAGGTGGGGCTGGGGAGGAGATGAGTTCTGATTGACCCCAATTTCTTGTAGGAGGCAGGGCCCCCCTTACCACACCTTGGTCCCATCCCAGGAAGTCTTCCTTGGGGGAATCCAGACCCAATAGCCACTCCCGAGTCCTAAGTCAACTTTGACCTCCTGCCCCAGCACCAGCTAACTTGGCTCTCTCCCACCCTGCCCTGCCCTGCCAGCAGCCGGATGGGCATCAAAGACCGCATCCGCATGAGCAGCTCCCAGCGGCGGACAGGTCCTTCCAAGCAGCACCTGGCACCTCCGCCGATGCCCACCTCCCCGAGCAGCGAGCAGGTGTGTGAGGCCACAAGCCCCACCAAGGTGCAGAAGAGCTGGAGCTTCAATGACCGCACCCGCTTCCGGGCCTCTCTGAGACTCAAACCCCGCACCTCTACTGAGGGTGAGTCCCCAGATGCCCGAGGGCCAGGACGTGCCGAGGGTGGCAGCAGAAGGGACAGGCTCCGGTCTTCCAGTCTATAAGACCGGCATCATAATCCTTGCTTTGCTATAACTGGGCACCAGACTGTTGGAGAATCGAATGAAAATGGGGAGGGTGGCATTTGGTAGTGCTGAGAGAACAGGCTTTGGAGCTAGGCTGCTCAGATCTGAATCTGGCTCTGTTATTTATCTTGGGTAAGTGACCTAATTTCTTCAGGCCCCTCTACTTTTCTCACATGTGAAATGGGGACAATGATAATATCGACTTCAGAGGATTATCGTGAAGATTAAATGAGACACTATGTGGAAGGCGAGCAGCTAAAGCGAGCTGGTGATCAGTGTGCTTTGGAAGGAACAGGAATCTGTTTCACGGGCCTTGCCTGGATTACCTCATTTGCTTCTTTCACGGACTCTGTTTTCACTCCCACTTGACAGACATGGAAATTAAGATTCTCAGGTCATGAATGGCAGAGCTCTTATCCTCCAGTGGGCCTGCCCAGCTCCAAAGCCCTCTGCCTCCCCTCTTACCCGTCCAGCCTGTGCATGAGGCTGGGGGCAGGGGCATCACTTTTCAAGTATTAAAGGTGGATCTTTTTTTTTTTTTTTTTTTTTTTTTTTGCGGGTCTGGGGATTGAAGTCAGGGGCATTCTACCTCCGAGCTACACCCCCAGCCCTATTTTTTATTCTTTATTTTGAAACCGAGTCTCACTAAGTTGCGGAGTGCCTCACTAGGTAGCTGAGGCTGGCCGCGAACCCAGATCCTCCGGTCTCAGCCTCCCGAATGCTGGGATTACAAGCGTGTGCCACCACGCTTCATTTTTGTTTTTTTTAAGTTTGAGTTCTGCTTGCAACTTGAACTGTACCTTAGGCAAGACACTGGTCTGTTCTCTGCCTCAGTGTCCTCTTCTGGAAAATGGGAGGGCTGGTGTGGTCCCCTGGAAGACTCCTCCCGCTACACACCCCTGGGTGGGGAAAGGGAGTGTGACTGGACAAGGATGGGGGTGGGGACAGGAAGCCCTTTGATCTTGGAGAGAGAGCCCCAGCACACTGCATCTGCCTGGGCTGTGTCAAGACACTGCCCGCTGACAACTCAGAGAGCTTTTTTTCTGTAAATTTACAGAAGCCACAAAGCAGGCTTTGGAAAGTGCTGACCCACAGAAGCCAGGGCATGGATGGTTCTCCAGGACCTCCCTTCCCTGCTGCCTAATGCCCCCTCCTCCTGGGGGAACAAGAGAGTGTCACTTCTCTTGCAGGGTAGGGTGCCAGCCCCAGAAGCGCTGTTTGTCACACCCTGGCCTTCCCCAGTGGCAGAGCTGGGCAGGGGACCCATCCCAGCTTCCTTCCCTCCTAGCTGGAGGATAAGACAGTGCATGACCCCATGCAGAGCATCTGATGCCTTTTCTCCAGGGCGCCCTGTCCTGCATGGCAGGACCAGAGGGGCCTCCTCCAGGGCTGCGGTGTGCATCAAATTTGCTCCAGGCCAGACCAGATGTGCTCAGAGCAGTTGCCACTCACCTGGCACCAGGCAGATGTTTGCTCTGTCTGGCCATGGGGGCAGAGGGCATGCCACACATGGGTTCAATCCCCAGTTCCGCAAAAAAAAAAAAAAAAAAAAAAAAAAAAGGGATACATTTTACATGGCAAACCAATACACATGTGTGCACACACAGATTACTGAAATATAAGTTTCATAAGCATTATCTACCCTAATATGTGAGATGTGTTCTCATACTTTCTATTTTATTTATTTATTTATTTATTTATTTATTTATTTGCGGTATTGGGGATTGAACTCAGGGGCACTCTACCTCTGAGCTATACCCCCAGCCCTATTTTTTATTCTTTATTTTGAAACCGAGTCTCACTAAGTTGCGGAGGGGCCTCACTAGGTAGCTGAGGCTGGCCGCGAACCCGGATCCTCCGGTCTGAGCCTCCCGAATGCTGGGATTACAAGCGTGCACCACCACACCCGGCTTCTATTTTTTTAAAATGCTGACCATGGCCTACTAACTTGGTCTGGTCTGGGTAGCACCGTGAGGGGCAGGAGCCAGGAGCCGGCTCTGCCCTGCAATCCCAGGAAGGTTCTGCCCTTTCTGGGCCCATGTCTTCCTGTCAGTGCCTCTAATGGAGGTGGGAGTGGGAGTGGACCCTTTGCTGCCACCCCTCAGACCATACGGCTGTCCCTGTCTTTTCAGAGGGCCCCACAGAGGAAGTCACAGAGGAGAAGAGCTACCAGTGTGAGCTCACAGTGGACGACGTCATGCCTGCTGTGAAGACGGTCATCCGCTCCGTCAGGTGAGACTGAAGCCTGAGGTGAGCGCCCCCTCCTGTCTGCCACCCGCTGCTGCTCCCCAGCTGGGGCTGTCCTCATGGCCAGGCCTGGCCCAGCACCCCCGGGGTGCCAGCCGCTGCCCGCCTGGAGTGCGGGTCGGGTGGGGAGGTGGCATATGGCTCCTGGCAGGGTTTGCTCCTGCGTATCATGTCCAGAGGGCCTGGCTCCAGTGGCCAGTGGGCACAGGTCCTCTCTGCACACACACGGTGTCCTCCCAATCACTCTCGATCTGCTTCTCTCTCCTCCCACTCTGTGTCAGGCTCTTTATTTCTCCCCACTCCCGCTGCACTGCACCTGCTGTCTCTCCTCGGGTCTCTGCGCCCTTTCCGTGTCTCAGTCTCAGCCTCCTTTTGTCTCTGTCTCACACTGTCTCTCCTGGTATCTTGGCTCCCATCTGTCTGTTTCCCCCAGGACTTCTCTGGAGTCTCCACAGGTTGAGATGGTTTGGAATTAACTTAGTGAAACCAAGTTAGTAGGCCATGGTCAGCATTAAAAAACAAAAAAAACAAAAAGAAAATATGAGAACACATCTCACATATTAGGGTAAATAATGCTTATGAAACTTATATTTCAGTAATCTGTGTGTGCACATGCGTATTGGCTTGCCATGCAAAATGTCTCTCTCTTTTTTTTTTTTTTTCGGTACTGGAGATTGAACTCAAGGGCATTCTACCTCTGAGCTACACCCCCAGCCCTATTTTTATTCTTTATTTTGAAACAGGATCTTACTAAGTTGCAGAGGGACTTGCTAAGTAGCTAAGGCTGGCTGAGAACCTGCGATCCTCCTGTCTCAGCCTCCCAAGTAATGGGATTACAAGCGTGCACCACCATGCCCAGCTTAAAATATATCTCTTATGGTAGATCTTGGCCAAAACATTTGAAAGACCCTGATCCCCTAGCTGTCCCCCTGCCTTGATGGTTAAGTGAGGACCAGTCTCCTGAACCCTGTAGCCATGGCCTAGCTGCCAATCTGGCCCCAATTCCTTGGCAATGAAATCAGGCCCAGTCTATTTCCAGCCCAGCTCTAGCTCCACAGACCCTGGACCCCAGGCCTTCGAGACTCACTGCCTCTCCCGTGGCTAACACATCTGCCCATGAGCTGCTTCCCTTGTGTTCCTTTTGAAATCAGGAGTCTGCAGCCTCTCCCTGCCCCCTCTCCACACATCCTGTCTCTCCCCTCTTGTGACCACCAACTGGAACCCGGTGTCTGAGCTGTGAGACACCCCACAGACCCCTCACACCTAGCATGCCCCAAAGCTGCTCCTTCCCCCGGGTCCCCATTTCAGGCAGTGGCATCACCACTGAATTGCTCTAAACTACCTGACAGCTCCCCAATGCCCCCTCCCAGATCAGGCCTGTGACCTGGAACTGGTCTTCCTGCCCATGCCCCTGGCTTTCCAGGGCACACCACACAGGCTGGCAGAGTGAATGACACCTGCCACCCCAGTGCCCACTCTCTGCCTGAGATTTGGGGTTCTTCGTGGTCCTCCCTAGACTCCTCCTCATACTTTGTGGCCTCGTGCTGTCCTCTGCCCTGTGGATTGACGCCTTTCCATCACATCCCTGTTCCTGCCACTCAGAAATGAATGTCACTCACACACCTCCATGCCTGTCTACCTCCTAAAGCTCTCTTCATCCCCCTGCTCTTGCCCAGGGATTGGAAAGTTCCACTCTCAAGGCTTGTCTCCCAACCTCCTTCGCTGAGGTCTTCCCTTACGCCTCCAGCTCTCTTTCATCATTCTTTGAATATGACCCTTGTCACCCCATAATTGCCCGTGTCCTCTCAGTCTCCCAGCCCAGCCCAGGGCTCTCTGAGGCTTCCAACTCCCCTTCCATGCCCAGGACCCTGTTTCTTTCCCCAAGGGGTCATCATCAACAGTCGGTGTTCACAGATGCCTCTGTGTCCCACCAAGCCAAGGGACACCAGGCCCAGTATCTGCCCTCCCAGGCTAATACTACTGCAGATACAGGCATATGAAAAAATATCAGAACAACCTATGGGGTGGGGGAGGCGAGGGGAGCATGTTGGGTGGGTGGGTGGTGGGTGCCCAGCGGTGGTGGTTGCTTGCTGGTTGCCTAAGCAGGAGATGCCCTGGTGGTGGAAAAGAGAGTGGCAAAGGAAGGGAGAGGGGGCTGGGAAAGACTCCCATAGTGGCACAGGGCCATGCCTCTGAGACCCTATTCCCCGACAGGATTCTGAAGTTCCTGGTGGCCAAAAGGAAATTCAAGGAGACGCTGCGACCGTACGACGTGAAGGACGTCATCGAGCAGTACTCGGCGGGGCACCTGGACATGCTGGGCCGGATCAAGAGCCTTCAGACTCGGTGGGTGCAGACCTCAACGCAGAAGGGAGCAAAAAGGCGGGGCTGAGCCGTCGCTGGCGCCCCCTGGTGGCTACTTCTGCAGCTGGGGTTTCTTACTTGAGCAAGGACCCTGGCTTGCTACGTACAGCTGGGGCCAGACCTGTCTTGAGGTTGAAGAAAAAGTCAACCATAGGTCCTCTGCATGAGCCCTTCCACAGGGGCTTTCTCTAGAATAACTTCCTGGGTCCTAAAATAATTGGCCTAAATTAATCACTGACCTCCCATCCCCCTCGGTGACCACTTCTTGCCTCTGGAATCCTGCATCTCTCCACTGGGCCCAGCATAAGGGGGAATCCTCTCACCATGATCCAAATCACCTCCACTTTGCCTGTCTCCCCTTCTGGCCTGCATTCCACTGCCCACTCCTTCGTTCATTCAAGAAATAATTAGTGAGCATTTACTACTTGCCAGACAGTGGGGGATATGGTGAAAAGCAAAACAGCCCCTGCCCTATTCGCCTTTTCTTCCAGTGGAAGGAGAATGGATGATAAATAGAATCAGAGTATGTCAGGTGATGATAAGTGCTAAGGAGTGAAATAAGGATTAGGGTGTTGGGGTTTGCAATTTAAATACACGAGGGGATGGCATTTGAGAAATACTGAAGAGAGACAACCAGATCTGCATATGCAGAGGGAAAGTTTCCAGAGGGAGCAGCAAGTGTGAGGGACTTACGATGGGCCAGAGGTTGGAGGACTGCTTTAGAACAGCAAGGAGCTCAGTGACTGGGTGGGAGAGAGAGAAGTAGGAGGTGAGGTCACAGGGCCGGCAGGAGCACGTGGACAGCCCTGTAGGCTACTGCACAGACTCTGACGTTCATCTAGGGTAAGATGCAAGGATTGGAGGGCTTTGTACAAAGGGCTGCTAAGATCCAAGTTATCTTCTAAAAGGACCCCTCTGGTGCTGTGTTGAAGACTACAGGGGAGCAAGGGTGGAGAAAGGTAGAAGCATCTACTTCAGATGTCTAGGGCAGGGGTAATGGAGACATGAACCAGGGTGCAGCTGTGGAGATGGGACAAGTGGTCACACTGAATCTTCCATCGCATCAGAAACCCCTCCTGGGGAGGGTGAGAGAGGACAGAAGGGAGGGTGGACATGATCAATACGTGAGATATGCATGTATGGAAATGTCGCCATGAAACATTAATTAACACGTTAATTAGAAAAGAAAACTGGACTGATGACGATACGCGCGCACGCGTGCACACGTGTGTGTGTGTGTGTGTGTGTGTGTGTGATAGACAGACAGAGAGAGAGAGGAGAGGAGGGGAAAGGAGAAGAGAAAAGAAAAAGTCAAGAGAAAAGAAAAGGGGAGGAGAAGGGAAGAGAAGACGAGAGGAGAGCCATGGAGAGTCATGGATGAAGCTGAGGTTTTTGCTTGAGCAGGAGGAAAAAGGAAACTGCCACTTAATGACAGAGAAGGCAGTGGGAACAGCAGGTTTCAATCAGGAGAGTTGAGTGTCTAATGCCTATCAGCCATCCAAGTGGAGTGCTGATCTGGAGAGGTGTGGATGGAGATAGAGATCTGGCCCTGGGTTGGATGCCCAGCATTGGAGGTAGAGGGTAGAGATAACACTTGCAAGAATTTTCCTGCAAAGGAGAGAAAAACAAGGTGGAATTAGCTCTAGCCCTGTCCACACTCCTGCTCATCTCCTCCCTGTCTCCTTTCCCAGTCCACCATTTCACACCTCTCCTCCACCAAGCCGTTGTACTACTTGTCATGAGTGTGTATGATGCCTTTGCCCGCTCAGCTGGGAACCCTCAAGCCAGGGGCTGGTCTCTCCACCCCATCTCGGCCCCCGTTTGGCCAGGCAATGACCTTCTTGTGTAGGGTGTGTCATCCCCTCCAGCAGGCGACCTAGAGTTCTTGTGGAAAGGAGGGGCCTTTTGATGGTTCCCTTTCCCCCACAGGGTGGACCAGATTGTGGGTCGGGGTCCCGGGGACAAGAAGGCCCGGGAGAAGGGCGACAAGGGGCCCGCCGACACGGAGGCGGTGGATGAAATCAGCATGATGGGGCGCGTGGTCAAGGTGGAGAAGCAGGTGAGCACAGATCAGAAGCTCTGGAGGGACATGGGAACAAGCATCCCCTGCCCGGTCAAGCTCCGCCCCACAGACAAGCCCCGCCTCCATAAATCCCGCCCACTCCTAAAGGATCTGGGTAAGCCTGCAGTCTCCTGCTAAACCCTGCCGGTAGGGTGCTGCGGTTTCAAATACACGGGTCTAAATCCCACCTACTCCATTTAACCCCATCACTGAGTTTTCTGTCTCTTGGACTGTCCCAGCCAATTACAACCAAATTTCTTCCTGGGACGTACCCTCCGCTTCCCAGCTTCATCCTGCCCCCTGGCCAAATCCCACCTTTCCTGACAGACCTCTGAGCTCGCTTTTCCCAGGGAAGCCCCGCCCAATCAGACCCTGCCGCGTCCCTCTGGCCAAACCCCGCCTCCGGCCACGCCCAATCCGAACCAGGCCCTGCCCAAACCCCGCCCCCCGAACCCGTCTCAACTCCGCTTCCTAGCCGCGCCCCGCCCCCAGGTGCAGTCCATCGAGCACAAGCTGGACCTGCTCTTGGGCTTCTATTCGCGCTGCCTACGCTCTGGCACCTCCGCCAGCCTGGGAACCGTGCAAGTGCCGCTCTTCGACCCTGACATCACCTCCGACTACCACAGCCCTGTGGACCACGAGGACATCTCCGTCTCCGCACAGACGCTCAGCATCTCCCGCTCAGTCAGCACCAACATGGACTAAGGGGCTCCTCAGGGGCGGAGCAGCACTCGGCCTGGCGCTCGGACCCGCCCCCTGAGGCCTCCGGACTCCTCTCTTACTTGAACTCGCTCCCTCGCGGGGAGAGAGGCCACACGCAGTATTTAGCTGCCTGGGTGGGCGAGATACCCGCTTCGGTGCCAGCGCCCAGCCCCCACCCCAGGAGTGTGAGATGCCAGGCCGCACCGAGGGCAGCAGCAGGGGCTGCCCTGCGGCCTCTGGGTCCCCCAGTACCCTGTCCGTTCCATCAAGGCCTAATGTGGCCCGACTGGCAGAGGCACTTCCCCGGGACTGGGAGCAGGGTGCTGGGGCCCTGCGCTGTGACCCAGCTTCCAGCTATGCAAGGTGAGGTCTCTGGCCCGCCCTTCAGACAGAGCAGGGAAGCCCTCCCGCCAAGTCCCCGCCCCACTTGGGGAGGGGCCCAAGGTGCCCCCACAGGTACCCACAAAGCACAGGACCCTGCCACAAGGCAGGTGGGCACCATATATGCAAACTATGTTAAATATGCAACTTTGGGGACCCCTATGGGGTTCTTCTGTCCCTCTCCCATTGGGAGATGGGCCTCCAGCAGTAGCTGGTCTCAGGCTGCTTGGCCATGATCCCATCCCCCTTCTCTGGCTTATCACCCCACTCTTACCCAGCATGGGGCCTGTTCTCCCTGCTGTCTCCCAAGGGCAGTGCTTGGGCCTTTCCTCCCATTTGCAGGGGTCACTTCCCAGGGGCTCCCTCTTCCTGCTGGATGTCCATTCCTCTCTTTGGCCTTTCAGACAGTTTCGACAGTCAGCACATGGTTCTGTATTCTCCCCAACCCCCCAGACAGTGCTCCACGGACAGTTGCCCTTTAGTTTCTCCAGACAGAGAAAGCCTCACATTCACACATGTCGCACACAACCACACATGCTTGGAGACAGGAGCACAGAGCCACTCAGCCTTCCAGGGCCTCTGCAGCTGACACCAGTGGACTGGCCTTGCATGATGGATGCCTATTAAGAGGAAGCCCCTCGTTCCCTCTGGGCAGGAGAAGAAGCTGTAAAGTAACCCCAGGTCTCTCTAGGCCCTACCCCAGAGCTTCACCAACTCCCCTTCCTCTAGAAGATAGACTCCTCACTGGTCCAGGAGCCCTAACTGCTGCTCTGCCTGCTCCTGAGGGCCCTCTATGGTGTCCCCAAAGCACAACTCAGGCCTAGGCCGCAGGCCTACACACCCCTGGAGAGACCCTGGCCCACCCCCTTCCTAGTCACTCTTATACCAGAAGAACAACAACGCACCTGGCGGCTATTCCAGCTGTGCACCTGGCGCTCACCTGCACTGTCTCCCTCCTCACTCCTCCACTTCAATTGTAGCCCCCCATGCTGGCGTATGTGCCCATCCACTGCAGGCCCCCAGCACCACTTTCGTATCCCTACTCCTTCGTTCCTCTTCTGCAAAGCCGATGCAGGTGGCAGGAGGGCCAGGGGTAGAGGATCAATGGCAACCCTCTGTGGGGTGCCAGGGGACAAGGGGCTGAGGCCAAGCTGCCTGCGTCTCATACTGGGGACCTGCCTGTACCAGCACCAGGGCTTGGGATGGATTGTGTCAGCCCTGTGGTGCCCAGCCTCTGCCCTACCATGCCCACTGCATGTACCATCATGCCCTGGATGGAGCCTCTTCTGGCTCGCTTCGCCTGCACTGCACTGTCCCCAGAGAGCCACCCCTCCACTCCTTCAGAGACAGAGCTGCGGAGAGGGGCAGAATAGGATTACTTTGTGACCAAAGGAAACATAGGAAGAAACCCTCCCTCCTTCCACCATCGAGGTCCCCCACCAACCCGGTTCTCGGATATGCAAGTACCTCACTTTGTTAACTTATTAACTTATTGGTTTCATTAAAGTTTTCAGTAGGAAGTGGTTGGTCTTGGTTTTGTTTAGTAGCAGTGGGTGAGACACCTGGTTTGGGGCTGGGGACAAGGAGAGTCAGATTAGTTAGGACTCTTTGTTGTAAATAATAAAAGCCCAACCCCATATGGCTTGAGCAAACAATGAAACATTGGCCCAGAGAACTAAAAAGTCCATGGGATAGATTTGGCTTCAAGCACAGCTGGACCTAGGTGCTTAAGCATGTGAGGAATCTGTCTCCTGTCGCAGCCTTCTTCTCGGGCAGGCTGACCTCTCATGATGACCAGTGAAAAGTGGGTACCGCTTTACAACTGTAGGTTTTCAACAAAGAGATTTTACTGTGGGGAGTGGCTTATGCCACCCTAGGAGACCCAAAAGAACAAAGAGAATACCGAGAGATCCCAGAGAAAGAGCTGTAGGATGCAGGGACCCCTCCCAGAGGTGCAGGAACATAGGAAGGGGTCGGGATTATCAGAACCCACAGTCTTGCAAAGGGAGAGCCCTGTAGTGTGGGCACTTGGAGATTTGAAGAGGAGGGATTCTCTGGTGCTTTTAGGGGATGCAGTGAGACTTGTCTGGGAGCACAGAAAAAAAGCTGAAGCCTGGGATTGACTACCTCTACCTGGCTGTTGCTGATGAGGAAGGGAGGCAAAGGAAGAAGGAAGTCTCCACTTCTGCCTTCTGGCCTACTCCCGGCACCCTTTAATGTCCAAGCCACGTATCACAGGGTATAGAAGGCTGCACTTGGGACTTAAAGGCCACAGATCACCTCTTTGACATTCAGTATCCACACACAAGGAACCTCCATATGACAGTAGCTTCCACCTAATAAGATGAAGTTATTTGTACAAATGAGGACATGCTAACCCTCTCCCCAAGATGGGAGAAACATAAAGTCCCACAGTGCAACAGATATATCCATCTCCAGAAATTAGTCACTGAATCCAAATTTGGGTGATGTTAATTATTTCTCTAATTCAGTCACAATCCCATCTGGAACTAAACACTAAACTCAGAGAAGTCCTCCCGCCAAATCCCATCTCCACCCCACTTGGGGATGGACCCCAGGGGCTCCGCTATATCCCCACAAACCTCAGGACCCTGCCACAAGGCTTATAGCCATAACCTTGTTAGTAATGCTTAGTGATCATTTACAAATCTTTCTATGAACTAAAAAGGGGAAAGGGGAAAGAAAACATTAGCTAATGTAAACAACACACATACAGCAAGCAAGGAAGAAAATATGCATAGCTGAAATAGACTTCTTTCCGTAGCTGGGCGCCACGCCATCGCTGGTGCGTGCACTTTCCTGTTTCCACCGCCCTTCTGTTTCCTTTGCCTTCAGCCAACAACTCACTGGCTAGGGCTCTTTACATGGACTCCCGAAGGGTCTGAATCCTTAGTGGTCCTGCATGGTTTTGTATGCTATAGCTTTTCATTAACTTTTACTAATGTACACAGAAGTACAGTCATCCCTCAGTATCCATGGGGAATTGGTTCCAGGACTCACTACAGATACCACAATCCATGGATGTTCAAGTCCCTTATTCAAAATAAGGTGGTATTTATATACAGCCCATGTACAACCTCCTGTATACTTTAAATAATCTCTACCTTGGGTGGGTGCGGTGGCACACGCTTGTAATCTCAGTATTTGGGAGGCTGAGACAGGAGGATCGCAGGTTCAAACCCAGCCTCAGCAGCTTAGCAAGACTCTCTGTAACCTAGTGAGACCCTGTTTCTAAATAAGAATAAAAAATTGGGCTGGGAGTAAGAATAAAAAGTTGGGCAGGTAGAATGCCTCTGGGTTCAATCCTGAGTACCAATCATCATCATCATCATCATCTCTACCTCACTTGCAAAGTCTGATACAATGTAGATGCTACATACATAGTTATTATACTGTATCATTTAAGGAATAGTGACAAGAAAAAAGTCTGTACATGCTCAGTAAAAATGGAATTTATATAAATATGTATATGTATATTTCAACCCACAGTTAGCTGAATCTGAGGACACAGAACTCACAGATAGGGAGGGAAGAAGAGTGGTCTTAGAGAATTCCCTGGATTCCAGATGTAGTCCACCTGCCCTTGTGGGATAGCAGTAACCTAATTTCTCCTTGGTAATGAGAAACAGTCATGCAGCCAGGATAGTAACTCTTTCTTTGTCTGTTGGTTTAGTGGTGTGAGGAACTAAAAATGTCCAGGTGGAAGTTTTAACTTCCAATTCAATGAAAACTGTGTTGCCTCCCTTCCCTTGAAACTGAAGCCATTCAAAGTAACAGAGCCCAGCGTCACAGGAACCAGAAGCAAAAGTTTTGTGAGTGTGTATAGCAGGCTGAATAATACACTGAAGAGGGAAAGTTCTCATCTCTGGAACCATAAATGTCACCTTATTTGTAGAGGTGATTAAGTTAAGCCATCTCAACTTGAGGAGATTATTCTAGGTTATTAGATAGACCTTAAGCCCAATCACGATGTATATATATATATATATATATATATATATATATATATATATATATATATATATATATATATATATGTGTGTGTGTGTGTGTGTGTGTATAAATGTGTATATATATATATATAAATGTGTATATATATATTTTTTCTTTTATACTGCTGGGGATTGAATCCAAGGCCTCATGCATGCCCAGCAAGCATTCTACCACTGAGTTATACCCCAGCCCCACAAATATCTTTTTAAAAGAGAGACAGAGGGAGATTGCACATGCAGAAGAGGAGAAGGGGGTATAAAGACAGAAATGGAGATGGAAGTGTGTGGCCACAAGCCAGGGAAGGCTGGCAGCCACCAGAAACTGGACCTCTGGAGGGAACACAGTCCTGCATGCACTTTGATTTAGGTCCAGTGGAACTGATGTGACTCATGGCCTACAGAACTGTGAAAGAATTCACCATTGTTGTTTTAAGCCACCAAGTTTAAAGAAATGTGCATGGTCGTCATATAAACTAATACAGTGGGTTATTTGGCATCGTAGAGAAATCAATTTCACTACCTCCCCTTAGTTTCTGGCTATGTCAATGAGGATAAATCACACCCATTTCAAGATGGGACCTGTCCAAGGGAATCCACCTGGCACCAGGTGGATAGGTGGGCCCTGGTTGGAGATATGGCATATTAGGAATCAAGCCTTTGTCTCTGTTAATAACAGGTGGGACATGTAGGAGTGGTGCTGGCCAGGTCAGCTTTGACGAGGTAAGTCTGTGTTGTTGAAGGCATAGTTTGCATTCTGGCCACCATGACCACCTTGTGCGTGAGCATCTGAGCCAGCTCTGGAGGGACTGCTGAAAGGCTGGCCAGCATCCACCAGATGTACCATCTTGCTCATTTGGCTACCAAGAGCCTCCTCTGCCATGGATGCCTTGTGGTGAGATTTTACCTGGAATACAAGTATCTCCACATTTTGTACCCTCTCTAAGTCCATTTAAACACCTCTTCACATTTTTATTGATGGCCAAGCCTCCAATTCTGTGCTTTCTGAGACCCTGACAAACCAAATCATTAGCCACTGCCCACAAATCAGGGTAGATTCATGCTTCTTGTCATTTCTCCATCCAGACAAAATGGACAGTCAAATGCACTGCAGGGTGAGTAGGATTTAGCCAGGCATGGAAATGAGGGTGTTGGTGAATATTCCAGTTAGGGGGTAGAACACATGTAAAGATCCAGAGACACCAGAGAGTGAGGTACAAGAAAGTAACAAGAAGAAAGCTCTGTGACTAGCTGGGTGTGGTGGTACACACCCGTAATTCCAGTGCTTGGGAGGCTGAGACAGGAGGATCACAGGTTCGAGGCCAGCCTCAGCAACTTAGTGAGACCCTGTTTCAATAAAAAATAGGGCTGGGGCTATAGCTCAGAGGTAGAACGCCCTGTGTTCATTCCCCAGTACACACACACACACACACACACACACACACACACACTTCCTGTGTGAGAGAGAGTAGTGCAGATAGGACTTTGGAATTAGGGGTCATTTATAGGACTTCATAAAGCATTCTAAAGAAATAGGGCTTTACAGCGAGGGAGTGGGAAGCCATGGGAGCTTGGGATTAGGGGCCACAGTGGAATAGATTTGCATTTTAGAACACTTTCTTCCTATGGTGGCAGGTGGATTTGAGGGAGCTAGCTGGGTGTGGGGAGACAGTCAGGAGACTGATGCAGTAATCTGAGCAGGAGATGTTCTACCCGAACAAGTCCCAAGGCATTTCACTAATTGAGTAAATAGCTATTGAGCACCTGCTGTATGCCAGACCCTGGCTCAGCACAATACACAGGATGAATAGATGCAGGAGAATGAGTTACAGTTCTGAGGTCATCCAGCCCCAGGGGGAGACAGGTGCACGATTAACCGATGCACAAGTCACTGTTTCTCTTCTAAGTTTGTCTGTCTCAGCAAGGAGAGTCTGCAGGTGGCTCTGGGAGTCCCCAACGTGTCATCAACTGTGGCCTGGAGAGCAGATATGATTTTAGCTTGGTGTATCGTTTATCTATTGCTATGTAACAACGGATCCTAAAACTTAACGGCTTAAAACAACAACTGTTTTATTTACTCTTGATTCTGTGGGTCAGCAGTTCAGGTGGGACTCGGCTGAGCAGTTCTGCTGGTCTCACCTGTAATCGCTAATGTGTTGTAATCATCTGGCCTTTTGACCGAGGCTGAACGCTTGCTACGGCTCGAGTGTGTCACCCAAAGGTTCAAGTGCTGGGAAGGTCCCAGTGTGGTGGTGTTGAGATAGCAGAACCTTTAAGAGATGGGGCCTAATGGAAGGTAATTAGGTCATGGGGGCACCACCCTTAGAAGGGATTAGTGAAGTCTCAAGGGATTAGACTAGTTCCCTCAGGGTCAAATTATGATTAATTGGGTTGTTATGAGGGAGCCTAGCACCTCTCCTGAACCCCTCTTGCACATACACAGCTCACAGCTATTATACTCCCTCTCACCACTGTGGTGCTATTTACGAGGCCCTTGTCAGAGTTGAGCAGATGGGAGTTCCATGCTCCTGAACCTCCAGAACTGTGAGTGAAATAAGCCTCTTTTATTTATAAAGTACACAGCTTCAGGTACTTTGTTACAGCAACATAGAATGGAATAAGGCAATGGATAGATGGTTTTACATGACAGGTGTTTGGAGCACCCTACTAGGTTCGCAGGCATTGCTTCTCATCCTCCAGTATATTAGATTGGTTTTTTTTTTTTTTTTTTTTTTTTTTTTTAACATGGAAAGAGGGCAAAAGCAGAAGCCTCTTGAAGCCCAGGCTCAAAAACTGTACCAAGCAGCCTCAGAGGCCAATGTTGCCAGAGCTCAGCTCACTTGGATGGCTGCTATGAACATGTCACAATTTTTATACTCTTATGGATTACAGAAAACCATGCTACATATTTCCCAAGTTAGATAACTTATTTCATGCACTTTTGACAGTTTCGGTTGTTAAAATAACACCTGTTTTTTCTCTGTGAGAAGCTGAATGGCACATCTTCCCCTGCCACCCACCTCTTGTGTACAATAGAATCGTGACAGCTGCTACCCAGTGCATGAGCCTGCTCGAGCTGCCATGACAAGTACCACAGACTGGGCAGTTTAAACAACTGAAATTGATTTCCCCTTAGTTCTGGAAGCTAGAAATCCAGGTCAAGGTATCAGCAGAGCTGGTTTCATTCGGAGGCCTTTCTCTTTGGCTTGCAGACGGCCATCCTCTTCTGTTGTCTTTACATGATTGCCTCTCTGTGCAAGTACATGTCTGGTGTCTCTAATTTGCTCGTATTGGATTAGGAACCAGTCATATTGGATTAGGCCCCACTCTAACAACCCTGCTTTAACTTAATTACCTCTTTCAAGTCCCTGTCTCCAAACATAGTCACATTTTGAGGTTTTGGGGGTCAGGGCTTCAACAGATGCACTTTAGAGAGGCACAGTTTGGCCCATAACACCTGGAGTGGTGTTTGACCCACCAACCTGGCCCCCTTTCTGCTGTAAATGCACTAGGCTGAGGAGTGTCCTGGGGCTTGCCCATCCCAGCTGGACAGAGGTGGACATGCACAGACTTCATGGAACCCAGTGGTTTCAAGATTTTTTTTTTTTTTGGTCCCAGAACCTTTGCTATACCATAACTATTTGGGACCCCAATGCATATCAATAATGCAACCACAAAACGGGGCCCTCCCAGAGATGACTTCAGTTCTTACCCTGTGTACACAATGAGCAGGTGCCCAGCATTTTGCTGCAACCAGAATAAACCAGATCTGTGGTTAATGCATCTGTGATGCATTCTTTATTCAATGATTGCAGCATTTTGTATTCTTTGCCTGACCTACCTTCCTTCCTTCCTTCCTTCCTTCCTTCCTTCCTTCCTTCCTTCCTTCCTCATCCATGCCATGACTACCCTTGCTTGGCACATACTTATCTGTCTTACAGTAGGTTTCCTGGAAACAGATTCTGAGACAGAGTGGAGTGCAGAGGTTTGTGGGGGAGTACACTCAGAAGGTTCATCTCTATGGAAGGCAGGAGGCAGGGCTGGGCAGATTAAGAAGTTGATCTGCTAGGGGATGTCACTGGAGGCATTTGGCTGAGCCTCAGGCGCTCTGGCGGTGCCAAACCAAGGGAAGGATGCAGGCCTTCGTTTCCAGGCACCAATCACTGGCCACGACTTTGGGTGAGGCAGTTCCTGAAGGCCAAGGAAAATTTCCAGTGAGTGACACAGCTGTGAGCCAGCAGCAGTGATTCCCAGGAGCTGGGGAGCGGGAACCTCAGCGCTGAAGCAGGAGATCCGGAAGGAGCAGCCCGGCACCCACTCTACCACCACACTGACTCTGGGCTTGGCCATTCAATTTATTTTGGCTAATTGAATGTGGGGGAGGGGAGGAAGACTGTGTGCTTGTTCTAATCTGAGGCCATTAGGGGCACAGTGAGTTCTGCCAGACCTCACGGTGCTTCCTTCCCCCAGCTGAGATAGCTGGTGCTTCTTCAGCCTGGGTCCAGAAGGCACACACGTGGAATGGATCTAAACCAGACTTGAATTTGGCAATCCAGCCTGGCCTGGCCGGCATCAGCTGAACTGCAGTTGACCTGGAGTGTGAACTCATAATTGGCTTTGTAGGTCACTGAGACTTGGGGTTGGTTTGTTTTACAGCATTATCATAGGCCTGACTAATACAGCTAGTAAGGGGGTTTTCCTGGAAGCAATGAGGTGGAAGGTTTACATTGCACATCACAAACGATTTTCTTAAACTCTCTGTAAACATCTGTTTTTGTTCCAAGTGGCTTCTCTGGGCACTAGATATTTCCTCTTCTTTCCTTCCCCCCAATAGTCTCTAAAATCAGTGGGAGACATGGGAGATTTTCTGGAAGAGGTGGGAAGTCTGCTGGGAAACAGATGCCCCAGGAACAGGATCCTGAGGTCTAGCACCCAGGCTGCCCTGCCTGCTCAGAACTGGGGTGGATCTGCCCTTACCTCCCCCTCACTTTCGCCAGGAGCCCCCTTAACTCCTCTCCTGGACACCACGACTTCTCCCCTTCTCCAGACATGACTTCTCCCAGAAGCCAAGGAACATCTGCTTCTTGTTTGTTGTCATCACTGTTTCCAAACTGGGAATGTCATCACTGGGCACGAAGGCGCTGGTTGGAAGGGAGACAAGTAGGGTTACCTGGGATTGATTGCCTACCATTTAGGAATCTTCCTAGTCCCTGTTATGTGTCCGCACGGCCACAAGGCGTCAGTAAAAACCTTGGCTAGGTGTCCTAGCTCCAGTCTAGAGCCAGGAAACAGGTGAGACTTTTGGCGCCAGGACACCCAGTATGAAGGCCCTTTGGTTAGACCCACTGTGTGTGGGAGAGAGATTGGGGAGGGGAGGCAGAGCTGAGAAGCGAGAGAGCTAGGACTTGCCTCAGAGAGGATGGGGCTGTGTCCTCTGCCCTTCATCCATTTATCCCACAGTTGTTTGCTCATCTCTACTATGCCCCAGCACTGCTTTAGGAGCTGAGGTCATAGCGGCTCTCCCAAACTCACAGAGTCCCTGCTCACATGCGGCAGACAGTAGATTACTGTTTAGGCAAAAAACAAAAACAACAACAAAAAATAACAAGATAATTTCAGAGGCTGATAAGTGCTATGAAGAAAATAATATGGAAATGAGGTAGCAATTACATGAGCTCAAGCGGAAGCAAAAACCTCCATAAGAAGTCGGAGCTAGGTGGGTGCAGTAGTGCAAGCCTGTAGTCCTAGTATTTGGGAGGCTGAGACAAAGACTGCAGGTTTAAGGCCAGCCTTGGCAACTTAGTGAGTTCCTGTTATAAGATTTTTATTTTTATCGTGCATCAAAGTATGCTTGAGTGGTTGGGTCTCATCCTTCCTTTATCCATAACCAATTCCTTACTTCCTCCACAAGAAACATTTGCTTTTGCTCTGCAGCTTGGTAAGTACCTATGCCTTGGAGGTTGACTTGTAATGGGTCAGAGTGTGGGCAGAGGGTTGGTGGGTGGTATTGGTCCACTTGGGCATCCAGTAATGCGTCAGCTAGTCAGTCCAGCCTGGGTAGTGGCACTCAAAGATCTTTCGGTAGTAATAGCCTTCTTTAGTCCGATGAGTATTGAAGGGGAATTTTTTGGGCTGCTGTTGCCTTGATTGCATCATAAACCTGATGTTCAATAGGTTCCTGTAAATCTTAAACCAGGAATTCTTGACTGAGGTTATCCCATCGCTGAAGGCCTCCTTTGGTCACCAGAAAATCTCTTTAGGTAGCAGGTTGGAGTCTGCAAACGTCTCTCTCAGGAGATATATCTCTATTCCATTTTTTGGAATTCTCATTTCTGGTGGCAAAGACAAGTAATAGGAAGAAAATTAATGATCCAGAAATGGGACTCTCAGCTCAAGGCCATGGGCAGCTGTAGTTCGGTCTGCACAGAGAACATTAAACAAATAGAGTTCTTTCAGAAGCCTCTCACTCTCCTCCTCAGCTTTTTCCGGAGAAGGAGCCTCGTGGAAATATATGTAACCCTGCACAAGTTCATCTCACCCCTCTCCTGAGAAGATCACCACGCTGTCTGCGTTCTTCCGCATATTCTTGGAAATTAGACACATACCTACTGATGCTCGAACTGTTGTAATGTCATAAGTTTCCAAGGAAACTATGACTTCATCAAGGGCCTGAATGCCTTCCTCAGAGTTAAAAAGGACTTCATGATGTCCACTTCCAATATGGTTTGCCACCTTTCTAGTAGCCAATAAATCGGGGCTATCTTCCATGCCAATCGCAAATGTCTGAAGAGGATATTTTGTTTGGGCCTCTTTTAGACGCTTTGACAAGATAGCAGCAACCAAACTGGAGTCCAAGCCCCCTGATAAAAGGCAGCCAATCCTCCTGTCTGTCATCAGTCGCTTCCGAACAGCATTTTCAAAAAGGATACGGAGGTTGTTCTTCACAGTTTCTATCTCAAAACCTGGGAAGAGTTTCTCCACGCTGTCATAGAGGGCATGCAGAGGCTCATCCCTGCAGTGATAATTAACCAGTTCCATGGAAGCAACTTTGCCATTTGGCTTTAAATCCAGAACTTCATAGTGTCCTGGAAGAAAAGGTTCCACTTTTAAAAAGGAGTTGTGTGCTTGTAATCCCAGCATTTGGGAGGCTGAGACTGGAGGATCCGGGTTCACAGCCAGCCTCAGCTACCTAGTGAGGCACCCCACAACTTAGCAAGACCCTGTTTCAAAATAAAGAAAACAAAATAGGGCTGGGGGTGTAGCTCGGAGGTAGAATGCCACTGAGTTCAATCCCCAGCACTGCAAATAATAATAATAATAATAATAATAATAATAATAATAATAATAATAATAATAATAATGGAGTTGTGGGGTGCTTCAATGTAACAAGACCTTTAGCTTCTGAACACACAGCTAGAAATCCATCTTCTGTCATGGCTTTAAACAAAGGTCTGACTACATAGGTATCTCTGCCCAGGAACACTTTCTTATTGCAGTGTCCAATAAAATAAATGCAAACACCCCATCCAACATACAGACTGTTTGCTCAGTTCCTCCTTTGTCATACAGGTGAAGGATTATTTCACCATCCACCTTGGTCTGGTACTCAAATTCAAAACGTTGCTGCAATGCTTTGTGGTTGTAGATTTCACCATTGTAATACAGCCATAAGTAGGGATATTTCTTCAGTCGAATTGGTTGCATTCTAGACAGCAGGTCCACCCGTGAAATAGCCAACCGGTGAAACCCAAAGCAGAAGTTGGTGTATCCATTGACATTTTCAAAATGAAATGCATCTGGACCCCTGTATGCAATCTTCATAGCACTCAGACACTGCACAGAGAGGCAGTCATCACTGCCAAAGAGGGCCCGAATGCCACACATGGTACACTGAGCTGTTCACAAGATCTCCAGGCGCGAGCTGGTCGGGAACGTAGTGAAGCGGAGTCCTGGGGTGCGGAGTGTGGATGGGGTGATTGGTGTCCTGTCCTCGGGGTTTATAGTCTGGCTCCTGTAATGAGTGTAGGAAGTTTCATCATGCTGAGTTCCTGTTTTAAAATAAAAACAAAATCAGGCTGAGGTATAGCTCAGGGGTAGAATGCCCCTGGATTCAATCCCCAGTATGAAAAAAAAAAAAAAAAAGTCAGAGCTGCCAACACCCGTAGGAGGTTGCTGGTCCAACAGTCTCATTTTGCAGATAGGGAAACTGAGGCCCAGTAAGCCAGGGCAGAGCCCAGAACTGAGCCCAAGTTTCTTGACTCCCAGCCTGTCCCTCCCAGCCTTCCTCTATTCTCTTCTTTTACCTGGCCTGTGTCCTTTTATAAGGAGGGAGCAGATGCAGAAGCCCTTTTGAGAATTTGGGCATTAACAGGGACTGTGTGTGTGTGTGTGTGTGTGTGTGTGTGTGTGTGTGTGTATGTGTGTGTGTGTGAGTGTGTAAAATCTTCAGAAGTTTTTAGTGCAGAATACTACACAAAACCACACAGTAATGGTAAAGAAGTCCTACAAAGTTCTAATTTTTTTTTTTTCTGTGACATAACATGAATTCTTTTCCAAATTTTGGGTCCAGTGCCTCTGTTTTGCCTATTTGAGGGTGTGTCTCCAGGAAGGTCATTTGCTTTTCTCTATAAGCCTCGGTGACCTCATCTGTAAAATCTAAACCCAACTTTCCTGACCCTAATGCCACAGCTCCAAGGTCTCTCCGCAGACCACAGGCCCCCTCCACAGCTTGGCTCTAGGCTGGATTCCCTCCTCCTGCTCCTGAACCCACCCTGCTTGCCCAGTCCATCTTCAGTCTGTCTACGAGGAAGTCAGATACAATCGTGCTTGCTTAGAGACTTACAGTGACGCTGTGACGTAGGTTTGGGTTTGTTATCATTCCACTTGCCAACCAGGAAGCAGGCTCCAGTGTCACTGGACTTGCTCAAGGTTACACAGCCAGTAAGTGACAGAGCCAGGAATGGAACCAAAACTTTCATTCAGTTTCCTCTCAAAGCTCCCATCCAAGATGGGGAAAAAACTCCAAAGCAGTAGAGTTTGGAAAACTGTTTCATTTCCCTGAAAATTAATGTTTGTGACATATGTGGTCCAGGTATCCTCATGTGGTGTGGTTCTGCCACCTGCAGAGCATAGCGAGGTGTTGCACCCTGCATGAATCAGGTGCCATTTGGCCAAACCTAGGGTTTCCCAAATGCTCTTAGGTCCAGTGAAAACCCAGTGAAGGGGCTGGGGGTGCTTTGCAGTGGTAGAGCATGTGCTTAGCATGTGCAAGGCCCTGGTTTCTATCCCCAATGCCGTCAACCAACCAACCAACCAACCAACCAACCAACCAACCAACCAACAACAACAACAAAAAGTCAGTAAGAGAGTCCCAGGCATGTATTACTGGACTTGAGAAAACACTGAGTCCAAAAAGATTTCCTAAACAAGAAAGCTGTCTTGCTGATCCTATTTATTTTCCCTTTTCTTGCTGCCTAACAGCAGTCTGACTCCTAGCTCTCTGCTCCCCTGAAACTGCTCTGGCAAACTTGGTTTTTTATTTCCTCTTTCTTGCTTTTGTTTTACCTCACAGCGTTAGGGGCTGCTGACCACATCGTCCTTTGATAACAGTTTCTTGGGCTTCTATGACACCTGACTGCTGTCTTTCTTCCTTCCTCCTCAGCTGCTCCTTCTCACTCTGCATCCCCCCCTTCTTCTCCATGTCTATGTTCCCCCAAGTTTCTGTTCTGGGCCACCTTTATCACCCTGCATCATTGTTCCATGGCAGCCATGCTAAAAACTCAGTTGGCTTTTGCACATGTTGTCACCTCCCTTGGGATTTTCTTCTTTCCTATGTTTATGTCCAAGTTCTAACCCACTCATTCCACCATGTGACCATGAGCTGTGGTTCATTCTTTCATGGCAGCATCTTGTAGATAAGTTACTTTATTATTCTCATTTTACAAACAGGGAAACTGAGATTCAAAGAAGGGAAGAAAGTTGCCCAAGGTGAGATGATTGATGCCAAGATTACTAAGTTTTAAAAATTCTCATTAGAGAGGACTTAGGACTCTGATTTCTTACCACCCACCAAGTACCATGGGGGAATATGGAGCTTGAGTTCTAGTTTCAACTGAACCACTTACCATTACCACTTGCTGTGCTGGAGGCTGCTGGTTGTCTACCAAAACCTGTCAATCCCCTCTTATATAATACCTGAGTTATTGATGAATACATGGTTGCCAGGTAGAAACCATATTTCACAGTCTCCCTTGCAGCTATGCATGATCATGTGACTAAAATGGTCATGTGATGTATGTCGCTGGGCCTTAAAAACAGTGGGTGTGCTTACTTCTTTACTCTCTTCTTCCTGAGACCAGGACACTGAGGTGTCTGTGACCCTTCCACTCTACAGAGAGAGATAAAAAAGAAAAAAAGAAAAGGCTGAGTTGGATTTTGAGCAGCCATCTTGGCTCATGAAGTTGTGAGGCCATATGTAGCAGAACAATAAGATGGAAGTAGTCTGGGTCTGTCTGAATGACTGGGTGGCACTATAAAGAAATATTTTCTGCTCTTTAAGCTACCTAAAACATTTCCTTGGTCTTTTTGTTATAGCAACTAATACTTAATTATCTCTTATTATGTGCAAGGTACTCTCCTAAGTTTACCTTGATAAATTACCAGTGGGAAAGTCTCTTCACCTCTATGAGCTCCAGTTCCCTCAGTTCTATAAAGCCTGGAATAAAAATGCATTAAGTCAGATTACTGAGGGTCAGGTGAGGCATTATGAGTCAGTCCTGGATGACATAACAAGTAGAGGGCACATGCAATTAGGATGTGAAAGAACTACACATTTGAAAGACTTCGATATGAACAAGAAAAGGAGGAGGAAGAGCAGATGAAGTATTACCATTTCAAAATAGTCATGGAAAAATGAAGAATTTTTTCAGGAGAGTCTTCCTTCTGCTAAGTTTATAGTTTAGTATTGTTTTATTTAAAACCACATATAGGGGAACAAATGTATTTGCCCAAACTACATGGGCTATAAATGAGTGGGGAAATCTTTTTCCAGGAGAAGGCGCTGAATCCTGGGAGGCATCCACGTCTGCCTCTAGGTCTTCCTGTGCAGGCTGCAGGGCTGAAATGCAATTTGCATGGGGCATGGTTTGAAATCATCCCTCTGCTCCCTGGACCCTTTCTCTGGACAAGTAAACAGCTACTGCTTACTCTGCATCTATTGTACTAAGTTGGAAACAGCTATTGCCTATAGGGAACGTACCACATGCCAGGCATCCTATGGAGTGTACGTCAGCCAAAAGCTCATTTAATCCCATCGATTGACTGTATATGTATTTGAATGTTAAGCCCGAGTCTGTATGACACCTGGTCTTTTTTCTCAGTCCTGGCTGCTAATATATTTATGTTGTTCTCTGAGTACAAAGAAACACAACCCCACAGACGTCTACGATGATCTCTGAGGGAAGCCAGGCCCTCCATCCCTGTCCTTAATTTAAAAAAAGCTCTTGATGGAAAAAATATAAAAGAGATTCAAAGCTGGGTGTGGTGGTGCATGCTTGTAATCCCAGTACTTGGAAGGCTGAGACTGGAGGATCGGGTTCACAGCCAGCCTCAGCAACTTGTGAGGTCCTCTGCAACTTAGTGAGTCCCTGTTTCAAAATAAAGAATAAAAAAAGAAAAGAAACTAGGACTGGAAGTGTAGCTTGAAGATAGAATGCCTCTGGATTCAATCTTCAGTACCAAAACATAAAAAATAAAATAAAAGAGATTCAATGACATAAAAATTAATAACTTCACCAAGCATGGTTGGTGTGTGACTGTAATCCCAGTACTTAGGAGGCTGAGACAGGAGGATCATAGATTTGAGGCCAGCCTCAGCAATTTTGTGAAACTTTCAGCAACTTAGTGAGAACCTGTTTCAAAATAAATAAATTTTTAAAAAGGGCTGACAGTGTATCTCAGAGGTAGAATGTTCCTGATTTCAATCCCCAGTAAAACAACCAACCAAACAAAACTTTCCAGGGCTGGGGTGTAGATCAGTTTTAAACTACTTGCCTTGTATGCACAGAGGCCTGGATTCAATCACCAGTACTGAAAAAGAAAAGGCAATAAATAAGTAAATTAATTAATAATTTTGAAAAGGCAAAAGATACCATCTATAAAGTTAAGTGACTATCAATAGGTGGGAAGAGAATATCTGCACATTTACAAAAGATAGAAGTTTACCACTCATAATATATAAAGAACTCTTATAAACTTTTTTTTTTTTTTTGTGGTACTAGGGATTGAACTCAGGGGCATTCTACCTCTGAGCTATACCCCCAGCCCTATTTTTTATTCTTTATTTTGAAACAGGGTCTCACTAAGTTACGGAGTGCCTCACTAGGTAGCTGAGGCTGGCTGAGAATCTGGATCCTCTTGTCTCAGCTTCCCAAATGCTGGGATTACAAGTGTGCGCCACCATGCCCGGCTAAGAACTCTTATAAACTATTAATAAAAAGACATCCCAGTAGAAACACAGGCAAGGATATGAAGAGATAATTCATAGAAAAAGAAATACAAATAGGTGCCACTTTTATTGATAATCAAATAAGTTGAAATTAAAAGACTCTTCATTTAGAGAGGTAAAAATTTAAAATATTATCCGGCTGTGGTCCACAATCTCAGTACTTTGAAGGCTGAGACAGAATCAGAGTTTTGAGGGCAGCATGCAGTAATTTAGCAAGACCCTGTTTCAAAATAAAAAATAAAAAGGGCTGGGGATGTAGCTCAGAGGTAGACTGCCCTGGATGCAATTCCCAGCACCATAATATATATATATATTTTTAAGATCCAGTGTAGTTCGGGATGTGATCTAGCCGGGACTTACACACAGATGGCAGGAAGGTACATGGCATCAGTCACTTAGGGAGCTATTTGGCAATAGCTATCACAACTTCATTTGCTCATACCTTCTGATCTAGTAATTCCCTTCTAGGAATTAATTCTACAGAAATATTCCCACAAGTGTTCAAGGGTAAATATACAAGGATTTCCTTGTAGCTGTGTGTGTGTGTGTGTGTGTGTGTGTGTGTGTGTGTGTGTGTGTGTGTTAACAGGGATTCTACCTCCAAGCTACACCCCCAGCCCTATTTTTTACTCTTTATTTTGAAACAGGGCCTCACTAAGTAGCTGAGACTGACCGAAAACCTGCAATTCTTCTGTCTCAGCCTCCCAAGTACTGGGATTACAAGTGTGCGTCACCACACCCAGCTTCCTTGTAGCTATTTGTAATGGTGAAATTTAGTAAACAAGCTAAAGTTCCATCAATAGAGAATGCTTAAATAGAGGATACACAGTGCAGTCATGAAAAGAAATGGAGTGGTGCATGCTTGTAATCTCAGTACTTGGGAGGCTGAGACAGGAGGATCACAGGTTCAAGGCCAGCCTCAGCAACTTAGTGAGACCCTATTTCAAAACAAAAAATAAAATAGGACTGGGGTGTAGCTCAGATGTAGCTCAGAGGCTCAATTCCCAGTACCAAAGGAAAAAAAAGGAGTGAAGTAGAGTCATATTTACTAACATGAGAAGGTTTCTAAAATATATTAAGGGGAAAATCCAGTTAAAGAAAATATTATAATCCAATTTGTGTAAAATGTATGTTATGTATATATACATGTAACATATATATGCATATATGATAACATAATGCAATGTGTACATAGGATATATGTGAAGAAAAAACTTGGGGGTCTCTGACTTTCCACTTTATACTTTCTAAATTGTTTGGAAATTATTTGCCTCAAGCTAATACTATGTTTTACTTTCTCAGTACTCAATGATGTGTTTATTTATTTTTATTTATTTATTTATTTATTTATTTTTTTTTTTTTTGCGGTACTGGGGATTGAACTCAGAGGCATTCTACCTCCGAGCTATACCCCCAGCCCTATTTTTTATTCTTTATTTTGAAACCGAGTCTCACTAAGTTGCGGAGTGCCTCACTAGGTAGCTGAGGCTGGCCGCGAACCCGGATCCTCCGGTCTCAGCCTCCCGAATGCTGGGATTACAAGCG
>PVLC010003694.1:0-26077 GCA_004027655.1 Graphiurus murinus
ATTTATTTTCTTTATCTCATTCACTTTTTTTCAATCTATTTTTAACCTCAATTCATATCACTGAATGTCTATCATGTAATAGATATAAAAGCATCATTGTTACCTTTCTAGTGTTAGTGATGGCACAGAGGCATTAAAAACGGATCTGGTAATTTTGAGAGAATATAGTTATTAACAATAGGATGAAATGTGTTTTGAAGAAAGGGCTCTAAGAAACAAAGTAGAAGAGGAATCTTTTCAGACTACTGGTTTGAGGAAGGTCCATTAAGTATGTAGTGATGCGATTTGCCTTTGTTACTTCTAGAGAAAACAAAGCAAGAAAGACACAGGCAGTAGTCATAATAATAGAAGGATGAAAGATGCTATTCCAACTAGGCATCTGTAGTGCATATCTGTAATCCCAGTATTTGGAAAACTGAGACAGGAGGATTGTAGATTCCAGGCCAGCCTCAAAAGTTAGAAAGACCTTCAACAATAGTGAGAGTCTGTTTTAAAAGAAGAAGAAGAAGAAAAAAAAGGAGGAGGAGGAGGAGGAGGAGGAGGAGGAGGAGGAGGAGGAGGAGGAGGAGAAAGAAAAAAGGCTGGCGATATATCTCTGAGGTAGAATAACCCTGAGTTCAATCCCCAGTACCCTCTTCCCCACAAATGAAGCTATCTCAGATCTATTCACTCAAAACCTTTAATAGGTGAATCTTGGCATATATATTATTTTTTACAAATCTTCTTAGTGATTTTGCTTTTTAATTAGGGCTTTGTATACATCAATACAGAAGACTCTAACTCTTCTGTCATTTTTCCCCAGAGAAAAATTAATGAAATTAATATTTAAATGTTTTTAAATTAAATATATATTTATAATAAAAACATTACCTTATACTCTATAGACTGTACATATTTTGGATATCAAATCCTGAAATGTCTGGTCCTCTAATATAAACAGACATGAACTCTTCTCTTATAACAATAATCAGGGAAACTTATTCATTGAGTAAGTACTTTACATTTGGCAGATACTTGAGAACAATAAATCTGACCAGATCAGCACATCTATTTATGTAAATTATTGCTATTGATAAAAAAAAGCCATGTAAATGAGGTAAATCTAAAGAGTAAATCTACTTTGTTGCTAGATTTTTTTTCAGAGATCAATGTTTCAAGGAATTTTTATAAACTTAAATAGATATAATTCAAATAGATGAATTCTTGCAATGTAGTGGTTTTTCTTAGCAAATGGGGGAGGAATCTTCATAGCTTTACTGACAAGAGTTTTAATGTTTTGCGATATATTTATGAGAAACTGAAAATATTGGCTTTGGTATCTGATGGTCCTAGATTGATCACATATATGTCTATTAGTCAACCTCTTCCTTTAGCATCCTCCAGACCCTTTCTTTTACATCCTGAAGATCCATTTGCATTAAAAGAGAATATCATCTGGACATGGTGGTACATATGTATACTATCAGCTATTCTGGAGGCTAAGGTAAGATCAGAAGTTCAAGACCAGTCTGAGCAACTTAGCCAGATGCTGTTTCAAATTAAAAAATAAAAATAAAAAGGTCTAGGAAGAGCTGGTTGTAGTAGCCCATCTGTAATCCCAGTTCTTGGAAGGCTAAGACAGGAAGACCACAGATTTGAGGCCAGTCTGGTGAATTTAGCAACACCCTGTTCAAAATAAAAAATAAATAGGGTTGGGTGTCAACTTCAGAGATAGAATGCTCCTGGGTTCAATCTCCAGTACCACACACACAAAAAAGGGCTAGGAGTGTAGTTCAGTGGTAGAGTACCACTGAGTTCATCCCTAGTAACACACACAGACACACAGAAACACACACATACACACAAATTAAAAAAATAAAAATAGGGAGAGAAGGAGGGAGGGAGGGTAGAAGGAAAGAAGGAAGGAAGGAAGGAAGGAAGGAAGGAAGGAAGGAAGGAAGGGAGAATCATTAATTTAGAGACCCAAAATAGACCTGAGAGAATGGGCACAGTAACAGAGATATTACATCCTCCAAGAGCTGTGAGTTAAGGAGAAAGAAAAAAGAAAATAATGGCATTTTCAGCACTCAGAGCAACTGAGAAGGCCACCATGCCAGAGGATGCCTATTCTGAGTATCACTCCTGTGGGCATCCTGCCCTACACCCAGCTTTAAGCATCCTCCCAGTGGTGGTGGCCTAGACAAATAGGAAACAATGGAGTGTCCCTCTGCAAAGGCTGCGGGGGGGGGAGTTATTCCAGGAGAGGGCAGTCTTCAACACTGGTATTCGTGGCGTACCTTTTGTTCAAATGCATCTTCACTCAACCCTATGACTCACATTATTCCTGTTCTATGCACTAGTACAGATGTGTACTCATCATTATTAAGGAATTTAGAATTCACAAAATGTACACATACACAATCAAACCAAGGGCAAGAGGAGACAAGAAGATAAAAGAAAAAGTAAATGAACGAGCTATGTTCTCTACCTTAAAGGAGAGTTAGGTATTTATTATATAGAGTATGCAGAAGCATATCCAGGTGTGTAGGTCAAGGAAGTAGGGAAGGGGAGGGTCCTGAATGAGGACTTTAATGTGGAGACAAAGCAGAAATTTTCAATTCAAAATAGTTGTGCCCACGGGAAATTTTCATAAATAATACTACTATGTATAATCCTTAAAGGCAAACATTATTTTTTCCTCAAGTATATCTACTTTAATTAATTAATTTGTACTTACTGTGGTCAATATAAGAAGATTCTAAAAGGAAAATGTGTACTGAGTGAATGAGAATCAATTTTGCATTTCCAAATCACAGTAAAGGGATTTGGAAAGTATAAAAGAAACCTGGTGTCATTTTTCAACTCTAGCTCCTGCCATTAAAACAAATATAAAATTATGTTCAGTGTTGCTTTAATTTTTAATGTATTCTTTCACTATTACTACCACCTAAGCAATTTCAGTATAAGAAAAATGAATAGAAACTCCTTTATAAATCAATTATTATTTATTGTGGAATTGAAGAAAGTTGGAATCTTTTTCTTGTTCTGTAGTCAAGGTAAATACTTTGAAATATTTTTAAGATTTAGTTCAGGAATTCTATAGAATACACAACAGGCTGAATATACTAATGGATATCTTTGATATTAGGCGGAAGTGAGAATAAACATAATCACAGATTTTGAAGAGTATTTCAAAATGAATAGAATGAACAATGAATCTTGCCACTATGACACTTTCATTTATTTTTGTCAGCAAGAAAATGGCCTCTGACTTAAATCCTACAGTATTGAAAAAAGTACAATACTAAAACCAAGAAATCAGTTCTATTACCTCAATGTTTCACAGCCAATGACTAAAACATAATTTCAAATGAATGCTTGGGCCAGGTCTGACAAGTAAACATGACTCACTGCGAGTTCACTCCATTTTTTCCAACATTAGACATCAATCATTCCTAAAGTATTCTTCCCTGCCTGGCCCAAATGAGGACTCACAGACTCAATACAGGACTCCAGGCTGTCACCACCAATTGATCAAAGCTGGCACATAAGAGGAAACATAGTCACCCTTTCTTTGTTGGTATATATCTTTATAATATAATTTAATCAGAATTAAATTATATTTGATTCTGTATTTTCAAGATGTATGTGACTATGATTGCTGCTCCCTCCGTCTCCTGTCAAATTAACAGAATGCCTTCTTAAAACTTGCTTCATTTATTTAATTATCTCAATTTTTGCCACACCTTGGTTCAGGGATTTTCTTGATTGACAGCTTACAAAACAGGACCAAAGCCAATTCTTTTTTCTCCTGTGCTTTGAAAACCATCTAAATTGGTTTTTAAATGTTATTATTCTGCCTCAGAAAGGGAAACATAAATTTTCTACATCAAATGCTATAGCCAGGAGACACCAGGAAAATTCTCCTTTTTCTCATTCATCCATTGTTTCAGTCACTCTTTAAAGATAGAAATGGCATTCGTAAACATGTAAGGATTTTGGTTTCTTTTTGTTTTGTATTTTTTTTCCCCAAACCAGGATTGTACAGGTACAACCCCAATCTGATGTGGCAAGATCGAGAAATTGTTTCTGAGTCTGCAAACTTTAAGTTTAAATATAGTCTTCAACTGCATTTATTCAAATTATCAAATTATTTTTAGATCTATTTATTTGAGTGTCAGTGAGGCAGCTTGCACTGGTCAATCTGAAGAGTAGAGCAGGAGGGGGACTCAGAAAGGATCCCAATTCAGAAAGGCAGAGGACTTGGCATACCAACCCTTTCCAAAGGTTAGCAAGACTTTAATATTTCTGTCTTGTTAGTGAGGATGTACATAAAGTGAGAGAATCTACAAATAGCCAACTCAAAAGATCATTAAGCATTATATTTACTGATTTCCTGTAACCACTAAGAATAATTTCTGTTATTCTGGTCAGACCTTGGCTGATGCACATAACTGAAAAATAAAATATGAAGGATTTTGCTATGCACTATATACTTGAGAAATTCTAGTACTTGAGGAGCTAAGACAGGAAGATTGCAGTTTCAAGGCCAGTGGTGCCTGCAGTAACTTAGTGTGAGACCCTGTTTCAAAATAAAAAATAAAAATGGCTGGGGGTGTGGCTCAGAAGTAGACTGCCTGTGGGTTCAATCCCTAGTCATCAGTCAGTCTCTCTCTCTCTCTCTCTCTCTCTCTCTCCCTCACACACACACACACACACACACACACACACACACACACACACGCATACACACAGGATTTGCTTTTATTTTCTGGATACATTTATATGCAGTAAGAACTTACATCCCATTTGTGTCACTTTTGGTCATAATTTCAGAATATTCAAGCTAGAACTATGATTTGGGGGGTGGGAATATTTTCAATTCAGGGTTTTAGAAATTCAGTATTATTAATTTATATAATGAATTAAAATAAAATAGATTAATGGTCAGAAAGATTAATGGTGGATAGAGTATGGTAAAATGTTAATAATAAACTAATAGGTATACCACTGTAAAATTCTTTAAACTTTGCTCTGTTTGAAGATGACCATAATAAAATATCAGAAAAAAGTAATGTATTAGAAAACAACTTATCCTTTTTGTCATTCAGAATCAACAATTTATAGTGTTAGATAAATACCTTTAGTCTTTTTAATTTGGCAAAAATTAATTAAAATCAAGAAAAAATGCAAGCTTAAATTCAATTAAACATTCTTCTATAAACCATCACTATTGAGTGTATTATAAGGTATTAAATTTGAAATTTTGGTGCATAATTTTACAGTATAATTTAAACTTGAAATTTAAAAATTACCATTTTATTGAAATTAAAATTATCATTTTATTGCAAAAATTTTTGATGAGTTTCTAAAATAAATTGTGGCTATAATTGAATATCTTTCCTGTTTCAAAGATTTAATTGACATTTTTTTCAAAATGCATGAATATTAAATAGAAGAAGCCTCATTCATCAAGATCAGGATATTGTCATTGAAACAGTAAATTAAAGGCTTTTGCCTGAAGCTTACAAGTTTAACATTTTCAGTATATAAGTCCCTAATATATATATTGATAGCTCATTAGATTATATTTCATAATTGAATAGCACTTCACCATTTTGAATGTAAATTATTATTAATTACTATGTCTAATTTTAAGGTAGCCTAAATTATTAAAAAAAAGAGATTTCTTAGAATATTGAGGTAAACATGGTATTGTAGAAACATGAAGTCTTGCTAACCCTACATATTATATCTTTGCTGTTTTCAAAGTTTTGCTCTGTTTTTAGATTTGGGGCACTTAGAGAATAATGCCAACCTGATTATCATTCTCAAGTGAGCTTTCAAGAGTTCATTAAAAGTTGAGAAGAGAACAACATGCTCTAGGAAGCAGCTATTTTTAACAGTACCAAATTTGAATCCACCTACTTTAAAGCTTTTCACTGTTTTTAGAAAATATTTCTATCAATAACTTTTATATTAAAACGTCTATTCAGGTTATAGTTCACAGTCTTATATTGGAATAATCTGACATTCTCCCTTTATGATTAAATTCACAAGAAATAAATTGTTTTACATCAAGAGAAGCCTAGATAGAGAGCCAGATTATACAGGTTTATACTGAAAATCAAAACAAAAATCATACAAACTCTAAAATGTTCAGTTTAATTGGAATCCACAAATACATATGCTTCGATTTGATAAATTGGTACTAAATTTTCTTGCTGTATGAAAACCTAACTTTATGACAAGTGGCTTTGTTTAAATGTATAAAATTCCACTTAAATTTAAAATCTTATAATATTGGGTATAAATAATTTTATCTTAAATTTAAAAAAATGTTCTTGAAAGCTATAAACATCTAGTTAGTAATTTAGATATGTCACAAACTTACATGGTTTAAAATGTACTTCTATTTCTCTACTTAGAGAAATTCTGAAAATTATTTTAAGATATTAATGTGTATTTAAGAATAGTTATCATGATGGGCAGGGTGGCACATGCCTGTGATCCCAGTACTTGGGAGGCTGAGAAAGAAGGATCATAGGTTCGAGGCCAGCACACAGTAACTTAGTAAGACCCTGTTTCAAAATAAACAGAAAAATAAAAAGGGCTAAAGGACTTGAAGTGTAGCTCAGACATAGAACCTCCCTGGGCTCAATCCTCAATATCATATAAAAAACAGTTACCAAAGAAAAGAATGCTACATATTTGAAACATCATACCTGAAACAGCACAGATCTTTTGATTATTCATTTTTTCTGGAATATTCTTGCTTCTCTTTTATTTGTCCAGCTATTCTTCACATTCAGGTACCTGCTTACTAATCATTTCTTCTAGGTCTAGTTCCCTCAACCAGATGACTGTTTCAGCTACATCATCTTTTCAAATGTAGTACCCTGGAGTGATTCTTATTGGTTTGTTTCTGAATGTCACTTGATGTTTTACTTTTTTTGCCTTGGTCTCTATGTTAGTTTGATTCTTAGGTGCCATGGTAAACTTTTTCTCTGATCTTGTCTACTGGGGGGTTCTATATGTTTCCTATACATGTGTGTCAACTTCTTTTTCTATATTTGGAAAATTTTCTGATGTTACTTCTCTGAAAAGACTATTGATTCCTTTGGTTTCAGCTTCTATTCCTTCTTCTATGCTTATTATTTTTAGATTAGCTCTTTTAAAATAGGCCCAGATCTCTTCAATGTTCAATTCATGCTGTTGATTTATTTTTCTAAATTATATACTATGTGTTCAGGTTTGGAGTGGTCATCTTCTAAGACTGAGATTCTACTTTCTATGTAGTCTAGTCTACTGTTTATAGTTTGTATTGATGCCTTCACTGTTGATTTTTTTTTTCTAAATTATATACTATGTGTTCAGTTTTGGTGTGATCATCTTCTAAGACTGAGATTCTACTTTCTATGTAGTCTAGTCTACTGTTTATAGTTTGTATTGATGCCTTCACTTAAATTATTGCATTCTTCATTTCCTTCAGATCTTCATTTTGTTTCCTGTTCAGGGTGTCTGATCCTTTGTTTATTTATTCCTTCATTTCTTTCAGACTATCTCTGAGTTCTTTTCAGAAATCCTGTATTAATTCTACTATTAAAGTTCTGAATTGTCTTTCCGGAAGTCTCTGCAATACTGTGTTGGTGGGTTGTTATTGTGCGGGGTAGTGGGAGATCATTGTTTCCTTGCTATCCTTCCTTCTCATGATTTCAGGTTTTTTAAGTTTATATCTTTGTTGCTTTTGATAGCCTTCACTCACTCTGTAGGTTTCCTATGTCTGTTTCCTCTCTCTCGTTATAGTATCATATCCTGGAAGTAAATATTTACCACTAGGTATGCCTTAAAATTGAATAGCCTCTACTGTATTGGTATTCTCAGCTCCATGTTATATATTTATCACCCTTTCATAACTGTGTCCCATATTACCCCATTGTTGTTCTGCCTGTAGACCTTAAGTACTGGATTTCAATTACTCTAGGGCTCCTTCTGCCTGCTGCAATGGTGATATTGATACATTCTCGGTGTTAAAGTCTGGGGATCTGTCTGTCGCCTCCATTATAGAAAGTCAGCTCAGAGGCATTTTTAAACTTCAATGCGTGGGCTGTTGGGTGGTTCCTTCTGTCAGCTGTGATTAGTTTGTCCTTAGTGTCTGGTAGTCCTTTCTGGTGGTTCACCTATTTGGTCCAGTCTCAGGAGTAGGGATTTAGAGATGTTGGCTGTTATATACAGGGGCAAGTTGTGTTGTATTCCATGGTGAAGGGTGAGTGAGGAGGAAGGGAATGGAGTAATAGATGCAAGAGTAGGGTAAAGTAGAGAATATGATCGAGTAGAATGAGATTTTGAGTGTAGTAAGGTAATATATAGTAAATATATAGTTATAGATAGTTAATATATAGGAGGATTCTAGTAGCCAGTGTAGAGTATTTAGATATAGTGATATAAAATGGATTTAATACAAGACAAATAAAAAAGAAAAGAAAAGAATAAAAAGTAGAGAGGAGAGTAGATAGGAAAGAGGGAAGAAGCTTGTAAAAGGGATGTGGAAGAGAGCAAACAAACCCCCTCTCCTCCCCCAAACCCCTACAAATATAGAGTACAGAGCAACTGAAAAAAAAAGTGGGAAGTTTAATACATTGTTGGTGTAATTGAAAATTAGTGCAGCTACTAGGAACACAGTATGGGAAGATCCTCAGAAGAATGAGAATGAATCTACCATATGACCCAGTAACACCACTTCTGGGTATATACCTAAAAGAATGGAAACCAAACTACTAGACTAATGTATGTGTATCTATGTTTATAGCAGCACAATTCACAATTGCCAAACTATGGAACCAGCCAAGATGTCCATCGACAGATGAGTTGATTATAAAATTATGAGATATGTACACAGTGGAATTTTACTCAGCCACAAAGAAGAACAAAATTATGTCATTTGAAGAGAAATGAATGGAACTGGAGAATATTATGCTAAGTGAGATTAGTCAGTCACAAAAAGTGACAAGTCAGGTGTTCTTCCTAATATGCAGAAGCTAGGGAGGAAACAGGACATCGGAGTAATGCCAAAGGGGGAGAAACCTTAAATGAATGATGAAGGCAACCTAACTGAGGGAGATGGGAGGGGGGAAGAGGGAAACATCCTAATGCGCAGGATGTACATTCACAAACATATTGATGTCAGTCACTAAGCCAAACATGAGAAAGAAGGAGGGGGAGGCACTGGAGTGGGAATTGGGGAAGAGTTAAATGAGAGTTGTGTGCATATATTGCCTCTACCATCCTGTACCTCATTGAGATGTATGATTACAATGCACCAATAAATTTTAAAAAATGAAAAGATTTTATATATATATGATTTATATATATTACCCTATAGTACTTATTACAATGTTCACTAATATATTTTCTCCTCTAGAATTGAAAATGTGAAGGAATTATGATTTTTCCAGTTCTTATTTATTGCTGTTTGTATCCTCCAATGCACAGAATAAATGCTAAATAAATTGGAATAATTACATGTGTACTGAAGTTTTCTTTCTCTAAGGCTCAATCCAATGCACAGCAGCTTTTCAGTGGCCTTTAAAGGAAGCAAACTAATTTCAATATTACCTCTTTCCTTTTTCTTGTGTGTGTGTGTGTTTACACAAGGCATATAATTCTTGGCTCCTCTGTATATCAATCAGTGGCCCTCCAAGAATCAGATGAGCATGTGAAAGGTTTAATTGAGAGGGCTTATAAGAGATTCAGGCAGGGGTAAGTGGACCAACCTGAGATGGAGAAACTCTCACGGATTAATATTAAAGAAATAACAGAGCTGGACTGTAGTTAAAGTAGCAAACACAGATTTTATTCAGAAACTTTTGCACTAGGGGCAAAGAGACCTCCACAATAGAACTGGGCTCCATTCTGAATGCAGGATGGACAAGTGGCAATTTATTGCAGGGAAGCAGAGTGGGAGTCAGTGGACAGAAAATTACTAAGAGCAAACATCAGTAGTACGGGAAGATGCTGCCTAAACCAATTTGACAGGATTCTTCCTGAAGGCGGGCACATGGGATCATCTTAAAGAGTCATGGAGAGGATGAAAAAGTTGCTCAGATATCAAGATGATCAAATATTGAGGGATGCGGGGTTATCTCTAAGGCTGAATTAGTAGGATTTTTTTAAAAAATTGAACAATTAATGTTATACAAAGAGCTGAGTATGGTGGCACGTGGTACTTGAGAAGCTGAGACAGAAGGATTATAGGTTTGAGGCCAGCCTCAGCTACTTAGTGAGTACCTCTGCAACTTAGACCCTGTTTCAAAATAAAGAATAAAAAATAGGGCTGGGGGTATAGCTTGGAGGTAGAATGTTCCTGAGTTCAATCCCCAGTACCACAATAAATAAATAAATAAATAGAAGTCCAAAACTATGGTTAAGGGGTAGTTTTGAAGAATGCTCAGGGGAGCACGACTAGTTTAATCAGGGAGAGAATCTTCTTCAGTAACAGCAGCCAGAAGTCATTACCACCCATAGACCTGAAGGGAAGAAACATTTTAGGGTCTGGGCCATAGAGGAGCACAGCTACTACTCAAATTATGCCCCAAGCAGGCATTGGGATACCTGGAGAGTGATGCATGCAGACCGTTATTGGCCAGCAAGAGTCCTGTAAGCAAGAGAGTACAGTAAGCTCTTGGGTATCAAGCAAGGAAGAGAATGGCAATGCAGAATAATCGGTAAATACTCTCACTGACAGGTGCCTCTAGGACAAATCATTCATTCCCTCTAAATTTATCTTCTTACCATAAAATGTAAAGAGTAAAACTTCTCTTAGGCACAGGGTTAAAAGACAAGGAAGATGTAAATCACTTAGCACATGTTAGTCCTTACCTTACAACTTCCTTGTTCTTGGGAATCTGAGCATGGTGATGGAAATATAAATCTCTCAAGTTTCTAAACTTTGAACTTTCATTAGACTTGAATTAATATGCAAGTTGCATATGTCAAGAATAGGGCCAAAGAAATAAAAGATACAGCATTGTGGTAAAAGCAAAACAAATTTATTTTGAAGAATGTAAAATTTCAATATACCTAACCTATAAGCAAGAGAAGCTTTTTTATGAATGTATGTATACATCACACATGTACACCTGCGTGCTTGCATGGCAGTGGTGTTCAAGCATAGGCTCTGAGCCAGGCTGCCTTTGTTCATATTGTGACTCAGATGCATACGAGCTTTGTGTTCTTGGGCACACTAGTTAATGTCTCTGCACTAATTTCCACATCTATGAAAGGAGGAAAATACTATTGTTTGTTGTGGAATAACATGAGCTATGTGAATAAAGTTCAAAGAACAAGTCTGGGACATAACAGTCATTCACTAACTGTTAGTATTATTACAGAGTTATGAAATATTTTTTCCAAGACACATATAATGTTATATACCCATAGATGGTAAATCATTAAGGTTGTTTTGATGAAAGGATTAGCTGATAATGAATACATCAGTGACAAAAACAGTAAAAGTCATCTTCTTGTTTTTGTATGGCCTGTGTGAATTAATCATGTTAAAGCTGAAATACAGTTTAAATCACATCTTATTTTTACTACAGTGTTCTGTAGATATGTTCCTTTCTAGCAACAAAATTTCATTTATCTAAATGATTTAAGAAACTATTTTGGGTAAATATTATTTTTTATTGTGAGATAATTTTTTTTCTCTGCGTGTGCATTTAAAAGAAAGTAATTAAATATATGTATTGTACTCGTATACAAAGTCATACTCAGTGAAAAACATGAGTTTATTTTTACCCATGTACCAGTTTTTTCCATTTAATATATTGATTTAACATAATTTAATCAAATGAGGTAAGATTAAAATAGTTTCATATATGTTTGAGATTATTCAAATAATTATTCTTCTGAATTATTGAGAAATATTATTTGTTCTTATTCTCAATAAGTTTATTGATTCATTATCACAAATCAAATAAATGAATTGATAAAAAGTAATTTCATAGATTCATCAATATCAATAAATAAATTCATTGATTCATTAGTAAACACAAGAATAAAATTGGGTGAATTATTTTCAAGAAGTACCCCAGTAGTTGAGGACTGTGAGAGGTCAGTTATTATAACCTCCTGCCATCTCCCTGAGTAGACAGCCCACCTGTCTAGAAGGGAGTCTAGAAGGGAATGGCCAAAGGTACAGGCTGATCCAAGGAAGGACATTTATACTAAGTCAGTTGGCTCTGGAGATAACAACAGAAAGGTTGAAGACCTTCAGGGTCAAAGATCTTATACAAGTGTGTGGCTGAACAAAAATACAAGAAAGTCAGAACTCAGGGAGAAGCATTCAAGAGCTCAGAGAGCTCAGGCAGTCTTGAAAATTGAGCAAGGGCCAAAGAGACAAAGAATGATGTCTGGAGATTTTCTATTACTCTGAGGCACCATGGCAACATCTAGAGCTATGAGATTTTCATGTAACAACATTTTTTCATTTGAGATAGGGCCAGATTATATCTTTGTAGGTACAAGCTGATAAAGGTATACATGCACACATTTCTCATTTAACCCTTCCCCAATTCCTACCCCACTCCCTCACCCTCCCTTCCCTAATGCACAGAGATGATTTTAACTTTGAGGCCCCCTATATTAAAAAAAATTAAGATTATTTTGTAACAACTATATTATTATGGAGAGAATTATAACTGAGCCTAGAAAAAATTTATTTTTTACTTCTATTTTACAAGAAATTTCTATAGGTCCCGAAAATTATCGTGGTTCTAGGCCCTATACTTTCTGTGCTCAGTGGCTAAGTCAGTCTTGGCCTTTGTTGAGAGTATTCCTGTCCTCTGTCCTAAAGTAATTCCTGCTTAAGGAAATTACATTCTTCAATCAGAAGTTTAAAGAACTAAGTTCATGATTTATAAAATCTGTAAAATTTGCAAAAAGTTTGGAACATCTCACATTGTTAAGAGTTTTAAAAAACAAAAATCAAGCCTCGCGTGCTGGCACATGCTTGTAATCCCAGCATTTGGGAGGCTGAGACCCGAAGATCTGGTTCAAGGCCAGTCTCAGCTACCTAGTGAGGCACTCCACAACTTAGTGAGACCCTGTTTCAAAATAAATAATAAAAAATAGGGCTGGGGGTATAGCTCAGAGGTAGAATGCCCCTGAATTCAATCCCCAGTACCACAAAAACAAACAAACAAAAAACAACAAAAATCAAAGGTGCATCTAATTAAAGAGGTCTAGAATGTAAAAGTTCCTAACCACTGGCATTTATGCTGAATATCTTTTAAATATTTTGAATTATTTCAAGGCTTGCTAATTAAGAATAAAATGTCTTATTCTTGGTACATATCAGATTTGAAGCTTCATTTTATTTCAATTTTTAAAATAGCTTTATCTTACAAACATTCAGTGAATATTTTATTTTATTCCAACAAATGGTATCTTAAGAAATTCTGAAAATGACCTTTAAAAAAAAATGCTTGATTAATGTCAATCAATGTCTATTATCAATCTGTACCTAATGTCATTTTTTGAAACTTAATACTATTGAAATCAGAAAAAAAAACATTAAATCTCATTCATTGGCACATACAGTGGATTTTGATGAAAGGAAATGCATTTTGCATGCACTCTTTTAGTAAGGATTTGTTTAAAATGTAGGTTGTTCTACTTTAAAGCTCAATGCTCTGGACATTTTGAACCTTTTGCTTCATTAACTGCATTCATTCTAAAATACCTTTCAATTTAAAACAAGAGATAATTGTAATACCTTGAAGCAAATGAGATGTTATTGCAATAATTAAATCCAAAATGAGATGCAGATACTTTAGACCTGCTGCTGTTTCAGCTAGTTAATAGCAAATAACATTTCCATTGGTCACACTGATTTCTTTCTTTCCAGTTGAAATGGAGTACTGCATACTAATCGTATTCTAATGTGTTTTATAAGAGGTAAAATGTGTATTAAGCTCCATCACACTATTTTAAATTAACTAACTTTGCAAAAAATTATAATAATTATGACATGTTGTTTTCATCCTTTATACAAATGCATCAATTTTAAGAAAATAATTTTACATAACAATAAGATTACTTGAATAATAAGTGCATGATTTTCCACTAATGAATTTGCTGGTGGAATCAGGGGGCTTTTTATTAGCTTTCTCAAGCTTCAGAAATTTCAGTGTTTAAAATTTAAAATGTGCCTATATTTCAGCTAGACATACCAGATCTATTGATGTGGTTGGATTTGTATGGCTATGCTGAATGGAGAAAGGAATATTTTCTCCAAATAATATGATTTTTTTCTAAAGAGAATATCGTTTTCATCAAGGACAAAGCCCCTTATATTAAAATATTAAACTGGAATACATTATTTGTGTCAAAGTATGTACACAAAAGGAAACTTCTGTTGATAGAAATGACCTAAATATAGTATATCTCTTGAAAAACTCCCTCAAGTAGATGGTTATCTCTTTTGGCAAAGATCATTACACACTTAACATTTTTGAGATGATAAAAACCACTATTTTGGGGTGCCTCTTATATTTTCATTTCCCATATTGCTCCTTATTGTTCTTCTCTTCCTTTTAAGTGTTATTTTCTTGAGAGGGGTTTTTGCTATGTTTCCCAATTGTCCTGCCTCAGCCTCTTGAGTAGCTGAGATTGCAGTCCTGAGTCACTGTACCTGTCTTACTTTTATAATAATGATAATAATAATAATGATGATGTGTGTTAATAGTTACTGAGCATTTGCTGAGTGCTGTATATTATGTTTAATCTTTTGAAAGATTACCACTCTAAATTCTCACAAGAAACATAAAATGGATGTTCTTATTTTTGACATTTTATAAGCAAATAAAACCCTAGAAACAGCAGTAGTGGGGAGCTCAGCAGAGATCCTAGAGCTAGTTAGCAGATAGTACACTTGTATCTATGCAGTCTAGCTTTAGAGCCCATGCTCTTAGCTTCTCCCTCATCAGGGGGCTGCAAGCACTGACAAGTGGAAGCTGGGAGGATAATATAATCAAAAGGTGCAGGTAATTTTTTTAAAACAGTGTTTTGGCCTTGCGTGGGGGCTCATAACTGTAATCCTAGATCCCAGTACTTGGAAGGCTGGAACAGGAGGACACTGTTTCAAAATAAAAAAAATAGGGCTGGGGTTCTCTCAGAAGTAGAATGCTGGGCTCAATTCCCAGCATCACAAAGAGGCGAGAAAATAGGTATTCTTAATATCACCTTTACTCTGAGCTCTTATCAGAAGAATTAGGGAAATTTCATTCCCTGGAATCCCTTCCCTTTTTCAGATTCCCTTTGAATGATATTAAATACTTATGCTCCAAGCTCCTGCTATAGATTTCTACTTCCTTTCCCTCTGGTCACTCTCTGATTATTGATGTGGGGTTTGTTTTATCTTGTTTCATTTTGTTTTGTTTTGTATCACTGGGGCATGAACCTAAGGGTGTTCTACTTCTGAGCTATACCACTGTCCACATTTTATTTCTATTTTGAAACAAGGTTTCACTATGCTTCTGAGGGCCTCACTAAATTGCTAAGGCTGGCTTCCAATCTGTGATCCTCCTTTCTCAGCCTTACAAGTAAGTACTGGGATAATAGGCATGTACCACCACGCCTTGCTTGTTGGCATGGTTTTGGTGAGTGTTTTTAAAGGAGCCAGGTTTTGTTTCCTACATTTATAACTATTTTTTATAGTATTTCTAGCTTAAGGCAGACCTTTCTACGAGGATCTTGAGGGGGTGAACTGAACACAGTGTCAATGTACAACACTGCCCTTCTGCATCTCCCTGCTGACCTTCAAGGGAATTCCTTTGCAGAAACTATTCAGGATTAAAGGGAACCCTATCTGCTACCCTAGTTTTAGAGCTTTAGGCTTGGGAAGAACTGTTAGCTTTCAGTCTTTTTTGTCATTTCTTTACCTTGTGTTCAGCTGGATGGTCTTCATGGAAATTGAACTTCTGGTGGTATGCACTCACAGTTTAAGTCTTCTTGGGGGCTTAGTTTCTGCAGTGCTTTTTCTGGGATGCTATTTCTTCTCGTTCTTCCATTTCTTGGAGGATCAGCAGATTTATGTGTGTGTGGTGTGTGTGTGTGTGTGTGTGTGTGTGTGTGTGTGTGTGTGTGTGTGTGTGTGTGTGTTGGGGGAGGGGTATGACGACTATTTTTGTTCTCTGTATCCCTTTCATCCCTCAAACTCTATGGTGAAACTAACCCCAGCAGATCCCCATTTTGTGTCTGTATGCTCTTTGTTTTTGTACCCAATCCAGATCTCTCCTTGCCAGGTCTCTGTATCCTCGTGGAATCAGGGCAATTGATGCTATCTTTATCTTTCTAGATCCCGATTTGTAACATAAGACCTTATTTCTTTATTCTTATCAACGGTGTGACCTGCTTATGTTTTACAGCTATATTTTTTTTTTTGGAATTTCTTTTCCTTCCAAAATATCAACAAACTGTACTTTCAATCCCTTTTTAAAAATTTAGGGTTTTTTTTTTTTTTTTTTTTGGTCCTGGGGATAGAACCCAGGAGCATTCTACCTCCGAGCTACACCCCCAGCTCTCCTTTTTGTTCTTTATTTTAAAAACAGGGTCTCACTCAGTTGTGTAGAGCCTCACTAAGCAGCTGAGGCTGACTGTGAAACCGGATCCTCTGGTCTCAGCCTCCCAAGTACTGGAATTACAAGCATGCGCCACCACACCCGGCAAAAATTCAGTTTTCAAAAATAATTTCTACGTGTATGAGTGTTTATGGTTCACTCATAGGAAAGCAAATAGAATTTACAAAATTAGCAAATATTATTACAGAAATGCTAGAAAAAAATATTCCAAGCCATAATTCAAGTGAAACAGGATCTAGGTATCCTTTCTAATAATCTGTGAAACTTCCCTTACCTTGATTTTCTGCATGGATTTCCCCTGCCAACATCTGTTTTTTATCTCTGGACTCAGCCAGTCCCCCAAAGCTAAGGACATTTCATCTCAGCCAAAGTGAGGTTGTTGATTGGCTTCTTTGCTTACTTCACTTCTCTTTTCATTCTCTATAGATATCTTCATTGATTCATTCATATTCATAGCTTCAAAAATCACCCAACTTATAACTGCACAGTTTCTTTTCACATGACACAAAGAACCATGTTTCCTGCTTCTTGGTAGGATAATCTTAATTAGCATGAATATTTCTTGAGAACTAAGTACTGTTTGTGTCTATGGAAATATATTACCTCATGAGGCAAGATTGGGAGGAGGAGCTTCTTTTTTTTTGGGGGGGGGGGGTGGTACCAGGGATTGAACCCAGGGACATTATACCTATGAGCCATTTTTTATTTTTTGTTTTTGAAATGGTCTTATACCTATGAGCCATTTTTTATTTTTTGTTTTTGAAATGGTCTCACTAGATGGCTGAGACTCTTGCTGTGTTGCCTAGGCTGTCTTTGAGCCTGCTATCCTATTGTCTCAGCCTCCCACGTATTTGGATTACAGACATGCACCACCACACCTGGCTTAGGAGCTGCTTTTAGGGAAATATATTTTGTTGGGAAGTCATACTTTTAATATAACTATATCTTAAAGACTCTGTCTGTCCTTGACTTGAAATATTAGGCTATGGAAAGAAAAGATAACTCCAGGGTAAATATTCTTAAAAATAAGAAAGCTCCAAAAGTAATGACTTAGGGCAAAAATATTATTAATAAATTTATTGACTTCCAAAGTACACTAAAACTTTTATGAAGGAGAAGTTGGATAGACGCTTAATTTATGTCTGGAACATCATTTTGCAACTTATCTAAGTTCAGCAGAGATTTAAAAATCCTTTCATAAATAAAGAGGCAGCGATTTTTTGTGGCTATGAGTGAGAAGGCAAAGGGCATAGCTATATTAGCAATTTTGGTCTTGATCTATACCACAGGCATTTCAATAGCTACTATTTCAAATTCATTTTAGGCTTTTTTTTGCATTTTAATAGCTTTGCTACTAGCACTAGAATGCAAATGAGAATTTTTGCCTCTAGCGTGTTCTATTCCTACTTTGTCATTGTCAAAATCATTAGAAATCTATATTCTTCCAATACTGGCCTGAACTTTTCAGAAATCAGGAAGAGAAAGAATTGTGTAAAGGAAGTGATAAGATTTTATAAAAAGGAATCTCATGAAAATGGGGACAGAGTGAAAGCAGTAGAAATATAGGGAGAAAGACAAGAAAATAGAAGACACTGGAGAGATACAAGGAAAAACATGGGAGAAAAATTGAGTTAATCATGGTCTTGACTGTTTAGATCAGCTGAATGGATTTTTAACTTAATAAACATTCTCAATTTCTATTACTCTTATTTGGAATACTCACCATTTAACAGTTAAGAATATTCCTTTCTTCCTTGGAAGTAGCTCACCATTTTAAAATTTTAGTGCTCACAGTTTTAATGATGCCTTTTTACTTTGCATCAGCAGATATTTCTTCTCAGCCTTTTCTTTCAAATCAAACTCAGGTTTACAGTCTAATTAAGGATAGCATATGGTATAGACAACAATAAAATGACACCTTGAGAAAACAAAAAGGGTGAGAGATAAAAATATTAGGCACTTTTCTGCAGTTTTCAATATTTTGAGCAAACCCCTCAGATAATGTTCTGAATTGGGTCATCAGAGTTTCTACCATTTGTCTACTGGCTCACAATGCAATCTGTCTACCTCACACGTAGAACATTCCTACTTTTTTTTTTTTTCTGGTTTCCTGGAGTTCATGCTTTCAAATTCATAGGAATAGTAGAGGGCAGGTGGTAGGACTATAATCTGATAAGAAAATAATTGGAAAGTACTGTAATGCTAATAACCATTATGGTTCTATGTATTGAAATTGCTTCAGAGATTTGGATGGACCACTGGGGAGCATAAGAGTTTCTGTAAACCTCCAATTGGTAGCTCATGAATTCTTTAGCAAAATTATACATAAGATTATATATATATACATACCACTGTAGCCCTTTTGTCCACTGAGTCTTCATCTCTTCATCTCTGCATGGTTCTGCCTCATTCACATTTTCTATTAGACTCTCCCATTGCTTTCTGAATCAAATGGAAATTTCCTGACTATAATTTTTTTTTGCCTTGCCATGTTATATTTTCATTTACCATTGCAATTCTTCTGTTGCCACCTTCTCTTTGCTCCTACATTATAGCCTCTCTGCTAACATCTTTTTTTTTTTTAGACTGAACACTCCAAGAATAAAAAGATAACTCCTCTCCTTGCAGTTGCTCAGAAATATTTGTCTTTAAATCCAAATTAAAATTCTTTTTTATCCCTATGAAGTTGAAGTTAATATCTCTTATCCCAGGATAATTTATGTCCATCATTTATAGGTAGTTATTAGTAAGTTTTATTAGACATTATAGATATTAGTAGGTTTATTATTAAAATTTACATTATACTTATTTAAATTAATAATAACTATATTATTTATATGTTGGTAAATGAAATGTTTTAAAAATATTTTTGATAACATAGAATCTAAGCAGTTTGTAAAGAAGTTCTTACCTATAAAATGTAAACTGCTAATTGCTGGACATTTTTCTTACATAGTTTAATAACTTGGTGATCTTAATTTGTATTTCAGAATCTAATTTCAGATATAGCCTTTTGTAAACTTAAAAAAAACCCCACTAATCATGTATTTTCAAAATTTGTTGAGCCAGGTGTGGTAGCGCATGCTTGTAATCCCAGTACTTGGGAGGCTGAGACAGGAGAATCACAGGTTCACTGCCAGCCTCAGCTACTTAGTAAGACCCTCTGCACCTTAGTGAGACCCTATTTCAAAGTAAATAATAAAACATAGGGATGGGGTGTAGCTCAGAGTAAAATGCCCCTGGGTTTAATCCCTAGTTCTGCAATAAATAAATAAATAAATGAAGGAAGCAAAATTTGTTGAGCATTTTCATCTAGTAGTCTGCTGACAACCTAGGCAACATTTTAAGCCCAAAAAGTTAAGATAGATTATATAAGACAGAACACATCCAACACAATAAGATTTTCAATTATGCAATATATATATATATCGTCAAAAGATCACTGCAGCCAGGCATAGTGGTGCACACTTGTAATCTCAGTACTTGGGAGGCTGAGACAGGAGGATCCGGGTTCATGGCCAGCCTCAGCTGCTTCGTGAGGCCCTCTGCAACTTAGTGAGACCCTGTTTCAAAATAAATAATAAAAAATAGGACTGGGGCTGTAGCTCGGAGGTAGAATGCCCCTGGGTTCAGTCCCCCCCCAAAAAAAGATTACTGCACATTGGTATGTCTCATTCTGCTCAAGTCACAAAGCACTGCTGTCAGTATTTACAAAATTTCATCACCATATGACCATATGGTGTTGGTGGGGTGGCTGATGTGAAGATGTGCACTAACCACTCCTCGGCTCATCTATTTATTTTACTTAACAGCCAATCTGGAAAATAATTAAAAATACTAAGCAAGGAAGAAAATACAGCTTGATTATATGCACTGTCTAAAAAATTATTTTAAGAACATTTTCTTTTTTTTTTTTTTTTTTGTGGTACTGGGGATTGAACTCAGGGGCATTCTTCTACCTCCAAGCTACACCCCCAGCCGCCCTATTTTTATTCTTTATTTTGAAACAGGGTCTCACTAAGTTGCAGAGTGCCTCAGTAGGTAGCTGAGGCTGGCCGCGAACCCCGATCCTCCAGTCTCAGCCTCTCAAATGCTGGGATTATAAGCGTGCGCCACCACGCCTATCTTGAACTTTTTCAATTCAAAATGTATATGTAATAAGGATACAGGAGAAATATTGAAGAATTTGAACAATGGTAGACTTGCGAGGGAATACATTTTATAATTTGATAATATGGTATGTTTTAGACTAACAGTCATTATTTGAGTCATGGTTAATATAAAATATTTTTGTCTTGAAATGCTTTACAATGTAAATGTTTAAAAGTATATTGACTTTGGAATTAGATTTGACTTTCCTTTTGTTTTCTGACACTTTTGGCTTTGTAATCTTTGGAAAGCAAGTTCTTAGAGGGTGAATATTTTATCTGTAAAATAAAATTCATATCACCTATGTCACAATCAAATGAGTTAGTGCATACCAAAAGTTTTAGAAAAGAGCCCTACAATAAAGGGCACTTATCATTATTATTATTAAAAATTGTCATTAGATTATTGGCTTTTATTTGTGGCAATGCAGGAAAGACCTTGAGGCTATTTATTTCATGGCAAAGGGCAGATAGTGACACTAAATCATAGTCTAATAAGAAATAATTAGAAAGTACTTTACTATTAAAACCATTCTCGTTCTATGTATTGAAATTGCATCAAACATTGGAATGGATCACTGGAGAGTGTAGTGGTTTCTATAAGCCTCCAGTTGGTAGCTCTCTAGATTTTTTTTAACAGATCTGCTCTTTATTTTTGTCCTATTTCTATGCCCTTCCCATTATCTGTGCTTGTGAAGAGGTAAGTTTACTGCTGCTTGTCAAGCACCAATTATCTGTGAGATATTTTAATTATTTTTTCTGTTTGCTCCTCACAATAATATTTTAGTCAGTAATATTAGATGCTTTTAAATTGGAGAAGGTAATGACTGTCCCATAGACATAGAACAAGCGGTACATGAGTACTAGAGCCAAGGGTTCCCTTATCACACAGACTGTTCTCTCACTGATCTCCCTGCTATTTCAAAAAGAACTATTTGTCCATCTTACCAGCTCTCTTAAAGAAAGGAAAGAAACATTTTGGCAAATACATAGGCTACCAGTATATTTGTTTTAAGCATTCCATTGGGTGCTTTATGTATATCATATTAATTCTTATCATTACTCTATATTTTAGCTGTTTTATTCCTCTTGTGGTAAACAGTGCCTAACTGTTGACTACAAATAACAGAAAACAATTGAACTCAAAAGTTGTAAGTTAAAAAGGAAGTTATTTGTATAACTCTGTTCCCCAAAGTAAGAATAAATAGCAAGACTGCTGGGTGTATAAACTGCAGGATCAGCTGTACGCTTTCATGTAATGTGTGTATTGGTGTGTGTGTCTGCTGGGGAAGCCAGGAGGTTGTCAGTCCTTAGAATTTTAATCTATAAAAGTTCAATTAAGAGCCATACATTTTTATCTACTTTATCTTATTAGGATTAATATTATCTAGATTAAACCAACTAAGGTCAACATCAAATGGGTTGAGATCACAAAAATCATAATTGTTAAACTGGGAAGTCAAGCTTAGTTTTTCTGATTTAAAATCTATACTTTTTCCAGTGACCACAACACTCTTCTTTGAAGTAAATGCCTTGGGAAAACATGGAGCCGATCCATTCATCTGTTTCAGTTAAATTGTATGGTAGATTTTCACTTGCTCATTTTGCGTGAAAGTGTGTCTGCACACACACACACACACACACAATGTATATGAGTAAAATAGAATAGATGGAAGTATTATTATCCTACTTGATTATTACAACTTCATGTTATGCCTATGCTCATGAGAAGAACTTGGAAGATATTAAATATCTTCTATAGTTGTAGATCCGTGTTTTCCGGGTTTTATAATACAGACTATATTTCCATATTTATTTGTATATGCTAAAATTTGCATCACAGCTGAGTTTTGGCTTCTTGTTTAGAGATGTAGAGAAGCTGACTCATATCAGATCACAGAACTAGCATTTTTTCCCCAGGTCTGCTTCCAGAGATCATTGCATTGGTAGTTTAAAATCATCTGTGGTAAGAGTGTTTACACCACACAAATTAACAAACATCCAAATGAGGGCTTGATACATCCTCCGTTGCCCATTTCCACCCTCCCCAGCTTCAGGAGAGCCAGTTGTTAAGTTTTTCATCACTGCTCTTAACTCTTTTACTAGGAAGCCTGCTGATGTATTTAGGAGATATGTGAAGAGTCATCATCTAAGCAAAATAATTTACCATCCTGCCCTCTAGAGATAAGCTCTGACTTTGGAAATGATTTACTTTCTCAAGGCCTGTAAACTTAAAATTCAAATATTTTCTTATTATAGCATTTATTAATTTTTCATGTCTTTATTTCCATGAAGAGACCTTGATAAGGCTGTTTTTTTTTTTTTTTTTCATTTCACCCCTAGGCGCTTATCTTTCTACATGGTATATTCAGCAGTTCTCAAGCTGTACTGAAGAATGCTTTGTTTGAAATGTCCTTCTTTTTAAAAAAATACTATTTTACTTTATAACATTTATAAATAAATTGCTTCAATTTGCTTTTTCAGTAAAGGACAATTTGAAGGGAATTTTTTACTTTTACCATATCAAAATAGTTTTAAATATCCAATATACACAGCTCTTTAAAGTTCTCATAGCAATAGAGACAAAATTCATAGCATTTTATAATAATTCCAAGTATAGAGACCTGGTTATAGATGCTAATACCTCCAATTTACATTATACTCTCAAACCTTAGCCTTAAACAATTGATATATCTTAGGATGCTACATCAGAATAAATTTGGGCCTACAAACATCTTAGATATACCGAATGATGAAAGCAAAATCTATTTTACAGGGAGTCTTCCTGAATACGTAAAATAACAATGAGTTTTAGTGTAGATATGTTCATTAAGGTAAAAATTATTGTACTTGGAATGTAGTTGGCTCTAAGAGAGCTCCTATACTAACATAGAACTGGAAGCACCTAGTTTAAAATATCTTGATATATTTTTTATTGACTCAAGAGGTCTTCACATAGCCAGGCATGGTGACACACAGCTGTAATCCAGTACTTGGGAGGCTGAGATTATAGGTTTGAAGTCAGTGTGTGGTGACTTAACTAGACCTTGTTTCAAAATAAAAAATAAAAGTAGGACTGAGGGGGCTGTATCTCAGGTAGAATATCCCTGAGTTTAGTCCTTATTCACACACACACACACACACACACACACACACACACACGCACATGCACTAAAGATCTTCATATATCTAGCCATAGTCAATGAACATATACAAATTAACCTAAATTTTTCTTACAATTTTGTAAATTGTTAAAGCATTATTGTCTGTCTGCATGCTATATAAATTCATTGATATATCTCATGTATCTCAAGAAAGAAATATTTAGAATTACTACTGGAAAGGTTATTTGATTAAGAAAATATGAGGACAGGGATGTGAATGACAATAATTAAAAGGCATTAAACATTTCATTTTGTAAAGATGAGACTTAGAAGAGGACTAACTATGGCACAAATACTTATTGAAACAATATGGTCAACATAGGCTGGTTCAATGAATTGAAATAGCTTGGAGCAAGGAAGAACTTTTTGAAACCATATTAAACAGTGACTTGCATACCTCTGGGACTTTCTCATTGAAGAGGGATTGGAATTTGAAAATGGCTCCAAATAATTCAATGTTAAGCCTGTCTTAAATGTTCATCTCGTTTTAAATGTTAGGCCTGTTCTGCCTGTCTTAGATTATTAAGGAAATGAGTCTAGCAATGTTTTAACTAACCATGTATATCGGTGGTTCTTAAATGTTAATGTGCCTCAGAATTACAGTGATATTTGTTCAAAGTGGAGATTTCTGAGACCTATCATAAATATACTGAAATGGAATTTCTATTTATCAGGGACTAGGAATCTAAATTTTACCAAAAAGCAGAGATGATGTGGCTGAACCATGGACTACTTAAAGAGATACTGCTTTTTGTTGATTTTAAGAAAGAACACCCTAGTCTACTTTTAGAAAGCATGACTGCTTCCCACTAATATATGTTCTCCTGCCTCTGTCAACTCCACTTACAATGATCTACCACCAATTCATTGAACAAGTCCTATGCTGTTAAGCCTTTTGTCTTTTCTCAAATTGTTTCCTCTTGAGGAAATTCCCTTCTCTACCTACTTACTTACTGAGGTCATATTCATTTTTCAAGACTCATTTCATAGCTCACCTCTTCTGGGAAATTTTCCCCAGGTCATCCAAGTTAAAATCTGTCTTTCAACCTTGAATTTCAATAGACTTTTAACAGGTTCTGCTATTTATTACAGTTGTACCTATATAGAGTTCTTTACCTTGTATGTAAGTACTGATCTATCAGTTAGACTAGAGGTAGGCAAATTATGGGCTGCAGGAAAAGCTAGGACTACTGTTTGTTTTGTAAATAATGTCATATAGGAATATAGTCATGTCCTTCCAATTACACATTGTTTAATGCTATCTTTGTGCTATTGTAGCAGAGTTGAGTAACGGTGGCAGGGATGAAAGGTCCTCAGCACCTAAAATATTAACTACCAAGTTCTTTAGTTTGATAACCTCTAAACCAGAATATCGGATATTCTATGTACTAAATATATATTAGCACGTAGTAGAATGCATTGGGAATACCTGGTACTCTGTAAGTTATATAAAACAATTGGTGAAAGGATAAAGAAAGATTTGAAAAATATATTTTTATCTTTCTAACATAGTAAATATAAATTATTTTCTTGCATTAGTGGATCCTAGTGCCAACTAAACTCTCTGTGATGATGGAAAGTTTTCTATATCAATAATGTCCAGTGCAATAGCTGCTAGGCCCATGTGGCCATAGATCACGACTTTGTTTAACTGAATAACTCAATTTAACTTTAATTAATATGAAATAAATTAAAATATTTTCACTAATGACTACCATGTTAGATAACGTTGAGGCAGGCAATAAAGATTTACAAATAATTGTTGCTTAAGACTAATAGCATGCGATAAGAGTGAGAAGGAGAGATAAATTAATTTAATCATGCTGTAAAATGTATAAGAGAAGCCAGGTGTAGTCATACACACCTGTAATCTCAATACTTGGGAAGCTGACATAGGAGGACTGCAATTTCAAGGCCAGCCTCAGCAATTTAGTGAGGCCCTCAGCAACTTAGCAAGACCCTGTTTCAAAATAAAATATAAAATGGGTTGGAGATATAGCTCACAGATAGCATGCCAGTTTCTTTACTCTTTTTTTTAATGTATCTTTTAAATCATCAGTTTTTTAAAAATGTACCTAATACCAATTCATAATATCCTCATTTTCTACTAGATTATTTGAAACACACACTTTTAAAATGTGTA
>PVLC010003694.1:26177-93776 GCA_004027655.1 Graphiurus murinus
TCATGCCCTACCCACTTCCTTCTCTTGGACCACCTCCCGACTCCCCTGGAGTCTCTTCTCCATTATCTGAAGTCTCTCTGGTATCCCGAATACTCACTAGCTTCCACATATGAGAAAGAAAAAATAAATAAATTTAATTTTGAGACAGGATCTTGTTAAGTTCCCCAGATTGGCCTCTAACTTTCTATCTTCCTGCCTCAGCCTTTCAATTAGCGGGGATTCTAGGAATGCCTTAGATAAGAGCTTGACAATCTTACGTATTATATCTTATAACTGACTTCCATTGTTCTGATTTTCTGCTCAGCTAGAAAACTTCTGGCAATTTGGCTTCCCATGTATTTTGCTTATATGACTTGTAAAAACTGAACATGCTGCCTGAAGTCAGTCTTTGGATTGAGTCCACCCCATACTTGCCTCGATGGCTTTCCCTTTGTCTATTTTTCTCCATGTTGAACTCCTTTTACAAGTATCTTCCATTATTAGAAGTTAATATATTCAGTGAAATTACAGCCAATGTTGGCCAATCTGGGAGATAATTTGACCTTCTTTAAGATGACTTTGTATGACTTCTATTTTTTCTGCTGGGTGATGGTTTGAAAGTTTAGCTCATAGAGGATAATCTTGTTTCTCACTTGAGCTGAGTCTATAATCCCTGAGACAAATATGGCTATAAAAATTTAATAAAACATGAATAATTGTGTTACATACAGACAAGGAAGCCAAAGGCGTTTTGTTTTGTAGACTTTTCTGGGAGTGGGGAAACATTGATCATTTTCTGTCGATATTTATGAGTTGGATATACCTTGAGGCTAAACTAAGAAACATAATGGCAAGGTTGCTTAGAATACAGCATATAGTTTCAAATAGCACTTGTCTAATTTTTTTAAAAAAACATTTGTTGAATACATACTGTGTGTCAGATATTGTACCATGTGGTGACTGTATTAAAAAGTATAAGCCAAGTTGCTAACCAACTAAAGCAGTGGTTATCAACAAGATCATTTTGGCAATGTTTGGGGACATGTTTAAGTGTCACACTTCAAGAGTGTGTACTGTCTTATATCATCTACTTAGATTCAAGAATGTTGCTAAGCATTGTATAATGTACAGCCCTCCACTCAAAGAAATATTCATCTCAGTTGTGCCAAAGGTTGACAAGCATTGACCTCTAGGTCAATGTTAGGACAAATATAAATACATTTTAGCATGGCATAGTAGGGTGTCTGACAGAAATATAAAAGAAGTACTAAAGATCCTTGGTGGAAAGATTGTTTTTATCCAGTTGATACTTATTTTATATGATGTTTATTGTGTATTGATACAGGAAATATCCAAGTAAGTACTTTCCAGAGTCATATAGATGACATGTTATCACATTAAGTAGTCCAGTGTCTATACAATAGTTCCTTTTCATCCATTATTGTACAGATTCCAACTTCATAACAAGAAGTACTTTAACTGCAACATGGAGAATATAAAATTAAATTAGAAGTTCAATGGACTTATTGACTGTTGAGAACAGTCAAAATATGGGTCAAGTGTAAGATCATTTTTCTGTATCTTAATAGTTTAGTGTCTCAGGAAGCATTTAATTCAATAAAACTTTGCTTATGATTAAGAAATCTTTTCTAGTTTCTGGATATTAACATCTTTTAAAATAAAAAAGAAAATAAATGCCCCAAATGACCTACACAAACCTTTGTATTAAAGTAAGAATAAAAATCAAACACAAATTTTAACATAACGATCTTTATGCCAAAATAAGAGAATTCATTACTGACTTTGTATGTTCTTTTGTTTTTAGAGTTATGATTCTGGGAGTCCATGCTAGTGCATATAAAACTCAGCACAAATAAACAAAAATTAATCATCTGTAAAAATTCCCACTTTTCTTTATGAATTCTTATGAAGAGTCTTTCCCATTCTTCTCTACTTCTTTAATTTTTGTCATGGGGGGAGAATTCAAAAATCATTTACTTAATTCATTGAGCAAATGCTCAGTTTGCCAGATACTAAGAAGGCATATGAGAGCTAGATGTGGTTTCTGCACTTGACAAAAGTATAGTTATAAAGCATTTTAACAATGGCACTCATAAAGCCAGAATGTTGACAACTGTTTTAATGGTTAATAATCCAATCTATTATTTCCATAACCATATTTGTATTTGTCAGGTCTTGTTGCTATGCTACTGGAAGTTAGAGAATTGTGCTATCAATCACCTGGGAGAATATAAAAATTTTCACAGATTAGGAGGGAATTAAGATAGCTAAGAACATTTTTGTAGCATGAATACATCACATGTTTAATAAAGAGTAACCTGTGATACTTCCCTACATTGTTGGAGGGGTAGTGAGAAATGAAAGTGAGGATTCAATCTAGAATTTGAAGGATTTTCAAAAATGTATTGAAAGTTTGGGAATTTATCATATATACAACTTACCTCCCGGAATTTTTAAGGCAATGAAAATGACATGATCAGATTCTTGTTTTAAAAATATAATTTTGACAGTAGTTCAGATGCTTGATTAAATAGAAGGAAAACCAGCTTGACAGAAATTAATTAAGAGGGTATTACAGTCATCCACAGCCAAAGTTATGAAATAAGCCAGAAGGTGCTATTACCCAGAAGAAGATGTATTTAGACAACATTGTCACCACAAATTGAAGAGATTGATGACCAGCTAGGTGTCAGAAGTAAGTAAAAAACAAGAACTTCAGGATGATACCATGGTTTTTGCTTGGGAAACACAGAGAGTGCAGAGGCAACTAAAGATCTGTTTTGACAGTTAAGATGGCTTTTAGTTGCCTGTAGAGTATTTAGAGGGCAGTTGGAAAGAATGAACTGATCTCAGGAGAGAGATTAGAATGGAGAATTGGGATTGAGAATTATTAGTAACAACAGATTCTTATTGGGAGAAGGTATGATTCATCATTAGCATAGGGTGAATAAGGGGGGGCAATTGACAGAAGTTTAAGAGGAGAGTCTAGAAAATGAAGCCAAGAGTCTAAAATTAAATTTAATTAACTGAAAATATACAGAAAGTTTCCAGAAAAGTGTTGTCACAGTTGTCAAGAATGAAATCAATGAAGACTGAAGACTGAATAAGTGTCAGATTGCAGAATTAAGAAAGGTAAAGACTGGGGAAAAGAACTATAGATGTGGCAATGAGGAAGCTATTAATATTAGTGGCTATAATTTCTCCTTGAAATTACTGGATAGATACCAGTTTTAGCAGTTAGAACAAGTGCTGGAGAATTGCCATTTATTTTTGGTTATTTCTAGTGAAGATTATCAAATACACCAGGTGCTGTGTGCATGTATTTATCTATTACACTGAACCTCAATATGATGCATAATTATAATGTACCAATAAAAGAATGTTGAGATTATCAAACATTATATGCCAGAATATTTTTCTTCTATAACCTTTGTTGTTACCATTCTGAGTTAATTTTTCTTCCAAAGATATATTAATACGCACATAAAAACAGAAGGGGTATATGGAAAAGTATTTTAGAGACAATCTTATCTACCTATTAAATTCAAAGAGGAGGAAATTAGTATAAAAAAAGTTAAAGTGTCTTGCCCAGTATGTGCACATAGTCTGTTATAAAACCAAATCTGGGATTAGTCTCCCAACTCCTGGTCTGGTGCATTATCCATTACTCCATGAACAGAAAGATAGAGGTCATTTCTATGCAGAGAAAAACAAATGAGCTGTGTCATTGCAGAAATGTTCTGCATGGTTTGCTGCCATCTGTCTTGAAGCTCAATTTGGACTCCCAGGAATTGAGACTGCTGAGCTGCATTTAGACAGACCATGTGGACAGGGCATGCAAAATCTTTTATTTGGAGGATTTGGTTATCTCCATATGTGGAAAATGGGATACAAAATATTTATAACAAAATTAAGAGCCTAACGCTACGGAATTTTTGAGGTTTGACTTTGATATTCTGTTTGTAAGACTCTGAACCTGTATATTTTTTGTTAGACTTGCTACTTTTTTTATGCATGTTAACATGCTTTTGGAGTACAATACTAAACACTGCTTTTAGAGGAAGATTCTGAACCTGTATATTTTTTTGTTGGACCTGCTATTTTTTTTAATGCATGTTAACATGCTTTTGGAGTACAATATTAAACACTGCTTTTAGAGGAAGCAAATTGTGAGACAGATAGGACTCTGGGAAGGAAGTTAGGTAACCCGTATCAGACTTGGACTGTAGTGCTACGTGACTCTGGATATATCACCACACTCTCAAAGCCACCATTTTCTTGTTGAAATAAACCAAGGTGTCAAACTGAGGGTTTTTTGAAACCTCCTTCTTTGGTCAGTCCCGCACAAATTTTGAAATTTTGTTCTCTAGATTACCTTAAGTCCTTTTGTATATCCATGTTGTGGCCTCTGTAAACACTTGGGTTTGTCCCTTGTGTTTAACTCCCTTTCAGCTTTGCCAGTAAATGATTTTTATAATAATAAGATTCAGAGTGTGGTTCTGTGGAGCAAAGTTTTCAAAATATTGATTTATTGTGTTCATATCATAAAAGGAAAGATCTTAAAACTGACTCAGCAATAAAAACAACAACAACAACAAATATAAACCCAGAGTTTTTTTCTAGGCTTGTTATTTGTTGCTCATAATGACACAGTTGCAAACTCCCAGAAAACTAATTTTAGACTAGAAAGTAAAAGTCATTCAAGTTAAGGAATATATGCCATTGAATATAATTAAGGTTATACAAATATTATCAGAAGAATTGTACCAAGAGATGATCAATAGGATGTCATTTCTTGGTTGATTGTTCTAAAATGCTTTCTAAATTACTTTCAATATTTTCTGCAAAGTTTAGAGAAAAAGCAAAAAATGTATACCAAGAAAGCTGTGCCAATAGATTGCAACTTAACCCACTTATTCTCTGAAAAGTCACTTTTTGGATTAAGACATGTATCATTTTAATGAATCACTACAATTCTATATTTTCTTTCACTGGAAGTTTCTCTAATTAATTTAAAAAGAGATCATAAAATTTTTATTATGTATGGAACATCAAGGCTCTATATCCTATAGGCATTCCTTGGAAATCCAAATGCTGCATGAAAAACTAGAAAAGCGATGCTGCAGTTTGTTTGAGTGAATTCACTGAAATGTACCAGTTAACAGCAAGTCTTTCTGGGTAATAAAATGGTTGTCATCTCAATCAGATGGCATAAAACAATTCTCCAGAGTCAAGCTGAACTCCTTCACCAAAAATTACTGTTGAACTTTTAATAGTTTTTGAAAATAAAATAATCAGGCATTTATTTGTCAGAAACTTAATATAAATTTCCTGTTTTATTTTATCTGAGTGTTTTTATTGAAATTTTCTCGATTTGATTTTTTGACTCTTCTATGAGAATGGCATTTTGCTTGTACATTTCATTCACATTGACATTTTTATGGTTTAACACATTAATGAAATTCTTAGAAGATAGGCTATGTTCTTTGAAAAATAAAATATTGACAAAGCACACCAAGGGGACATTTTAAAGTGCATTTAATGTTCTTTGCAGCTCCATAACATATTTGCTGTTGTTTCGTAGCTCCCAAAGCCATACTTTCCACTGTATGTCCAGATGAGATTTGACAGTGTTGCAATACATCTTTCTGTATCTAGATTTATGTATGCAAATTGAGTTCTTGGCAGTCTATGAATACCATGAAACTCTGGTCTCCAAGCTTAGATGTTTGGGACCAAAAAGAAAAAAAAAATGCTAGTGCTTCAGTGCTTTTTTGAAATGACAAAACAATGAAGGGATCTTTTCTTCAGACACTGAATCTTCCAGGCCACAGGAAGAGTCTAATTTGCTTCACAAAGCATCTTTGCTTCTCAAAACAAAGAAAACAAAAAACAAACAAAAACCTTCCATATAAATATTTCCATATTACTAGATCCCAAGCATTCTTTTAAACTACACATACACACACACACACACACACACACACCCTCACACACATGTTATATGTATGTATTCATATATAGATATAGGTTAAATAAAGATATATATATTAAGTATATATATATATCTTCATTTCATTTTTTTCTGGATAGCATGATTATGACATAGGGACAATCGATTTTTTCTTTTTCTTTTTCTTTCTTTTTTTTTTTTTTGCGGTTCTGAGGATTGAACTCGGGGGCATTCTACCTCTGAGCTACACCCCTAGCCCTATTTTTTATTCCTTATTTTGAAACAGGAAGGGTCTCACTAAGTTGTGGAGGGCCTCACTAAGTAGTTGAGGCTAGCCACGAACCTGTGATCCTCCTGCTTCAGCCTCCCAAGTACTGGGATTACAAGCATGCACCATAATGCCCAGCCCTATTTTATTTTATTTCTTATTTTGAAACAGTCTAGCTAAATTATTGAAAGCCTTGCTAAGTTATGGAGGCTGGCTTCAAACATGTGATCCTACAGTCTCAGCTTCCCAAGTACTGGAATTACAGGTGTGTGCCACCAGGCCCAACTTGGATGAGGAATTTGTGAAACATAAAGGTTGAGTAATTGCCCAAGGTCACGCCATGGCAAGAAAAGGCAGAGCGAAGGTTGAAGGTTGAAGGTTCAGGGTCCTAAATCTTATGAATAAACTGTGCTATATATCCTCCATTTTAGATGGGCAAAACATCATATCAGATTGTAGTTCCAAGTTAGATGGTATATTTATTAGAAGTACTTACAAACTAGATAAGTTACTTTGAAATAAGCAAGGAATTTATAAAATATAAGAATAGATTATTAAAGATATTAAAACAGTAAACAAAGTGAGAACAGTTTTGATTTTTGTCAGGTTAATAAAAGTATAGTTACCAGGATGATATTAGTCATCCCAAGCATGTCCCTTCACCCAGCTATCCTGCTCTGGATCATGCTCTTAAATGGGAGTAGAGCTGCTTCAAAAACTCTCCTTTTTAGCTTTTCTGTTGTTACTTATGCTTAATCAAAAGGTCAATACCAGAAGTATCCTGGACAAGTAATTAGGAAAGCATGATTTCCCTTTGGAAAGTGTGGTCGTAAACTTAATGTCCTTTCTAAATTTTTCTTGATTATAGGAAGGAAATACTATGCCATCTAACCTTTTATCCAGCTAAGCACAAACCTGGAGTCCTATATCTCATGCTGGAGATAATGACGGGCACTGGTTATCAGTCCAGAGCTTGAAGATTCCAGATGCCCATTATGTAGCAGATCCTGGAGGTATTTCTCTTGCTACTATAGGTCCATATTCTGAATTTTGTATGGGGCTTTGTGTTCTGGGGCAGGCAGTTAAGGGTACTGAGGCAGACTGGGGTCTTATAGGAATCACTGAGAATCTCTTTTCAGTACCAACTATTTACAGAATCAGGGCCAGCATTTCTATTGCTGTTGTGTGGTTGCTGCAATTACTATTGCTATTATGGTGACAGTTTTCAGAACAGTTAACAGTAGTGCTGTGCTGAGGGAAGCATAGTCAGATAATGGCTTGCTCCTTGCTTTATTGATTCTCCATTTACAAATACACATTTTTTCTCCATATTCTTACAGTATAGATCCCACATCTGGGTACCAAAAATCTGTCATGCCAGCTTATAAAATTAGTACCCTCTGAGTTCTGGGTATACAAAAATGAATAAGAAATTGCCCTTGGTGTATAGAAGTTTACAGTATTAGTAGTAAAAATGCCTAAAAAATAAATTATATTAAAAAATAAAACAATTTTATTCCATCTATCTCCATAATTAAAAATTAAAATGTTGGAAAATAGGACCAGTGCATTATTAACTTTTTGATTCTCAGTACACATTCATAGAAATCTCTCTAAACTTGAATCAAATGAATATTTAAATTCTTATCTGTAGTTAAATGTACAGCAAATTAATATTTAAAGTTTGAGTATATTCTTACTGAGAATCCATAAACAATTAATCATGTGGCTTCACAAAGTTATTTTAGTTTTCTAAACTTCTAGGACCATCATAAAAGGTTGATGAACCATCATAAAAGGGAAAATGAAATTAATCCATTTAAAAGAACTAACATTTTATAGATGTGTAATATTTATGATTATATGCAGTGCTATGCAGAATCTAGACACCATAATGCCACTTTCCTTTAGAAATTAGCATTTTAAAATAGAATTATGACATACATGCAGTAAACATCCAATATACTCAGGCAATATGGAGCCAGAAAAATGAATTAGAAAATATGGGCACATTAATATTGAAATGATCCATAGGAAGGAAATTCACATGGAATTGACTCTTAACTATGAACGAATTGTGAATTAGAGTCCTCTTTCATTCTCCTTATTGTATTTCCTGCTTTTGATCATTGCTGGGTTCATGCTACTTGCAGTTTGAGCAGGAAAGAAGAAAGCTAAAGGAAACTTTAATTCAAGAGTCAATTCCATAATTTTCAAAAACTCATTTATAAAGAGAAGTACTGGTGAAAGATACTAAAACTAATGGTTAAAATGAGATTTTAAAGTTATATGTAAGCCAGGCATGGTGGCACATGCTTGTAATCCCAGCATTTGGGAGGCTAAGACTGGAGGATCCGGGTTCGCGGCCAGCCTCAGCTACCTAGTGTGGCACACTGCAACTTAGTGAGACCCTGTTTCAAAATAAAGAATAAAAAATAGGGCTAGGGGGTATAGCTTGGAGGTAGAATGCTCCTGAGTTCAATCCCCAGTACCGCAAAAAAAAAAAAAAAAGTTATATGTAGCATGAGTATACCAGTTTTCAATTAGCCATAAGTCTGTAGTTAGCTTTTATTCCAGAGGTTAATCTCCAGATTGAAAAATGCCCTGCTCTTTGGTTTGTTTCTTGCTTTCATATTAAAAATTGGCTTAGATTCTTCTGAACTATAACCAAGCAGCAAGTAAGTCAAATATGTTGTTTGAGCAGGTCTAATTAACTGTGAGAAAGAATAAAAAATAAACAGGTATTTTCTTTCAATTATGGTCAAGATTAAAGAAACTTCAGGATAAGTGAGAATGAGACAGATATATAAATTGTTAACTGGTCAATAATTTCATATCTAATAGTGCTTTTCTTTTGAAAGAAATTTTCCTATAAATATCTTTTTTTTTCTTTCTGCCTCTGATCTATACCCCCAGCTCTTTTTGTTTTTTATTTTGAAACAGTAGCTTGCTAAGTTGCTAAAGGACTTGCTAAATTACTGAAACTGGCCTTGAACCTGGGAATCTCCTGTCTCTGCCTTCCAGATATTGGGATTACATGTGTGTACCACTGTACCCAGCTTCTTATAAAAGTCTGGGGTTTTTTGTTTGTTTGTTTGTTTGTTTGTTTTTTAGTACTGGGCATTGAACTCAGGATCATTCTACCTCCGAACTATATTCCCAGCCCAATTTTTGTTTTATTCTTTATTTTGAAACCGGGTCTCACTAAGTTGTGGAGTACGTCACTAGGTAGCTGAGACTGGCCGCGAACCTGGATCCTCCGGTCTCAGCCTCCCAAATGCTGGGATTACAAAAATATTGGTGTATTGTAATCATACATCTTTGTTAGCTACAAGCTGGTAAAGGCATACACTCACATATTTCTCATTTAACCCTTCCCCAATCCCACCCCACTCCCTCACCCTCCTTCTTTCTCATGTTCATTTTAGTGATTGACTTTGCTGTTTGTGAAAGTACATCACGAGCATTAGGGTGTGACCACCTGCAGTTAAGTCACCTTCTTTGCTCATCTAAGATTTCTCCTTTTTCGTCTAGAGTCCCTCTTATGTCCCACTTTCTCCCTAGCTTCTGCATATTATGGAGAGCATACAATTTTTTACTTTTTGTGACTGACTAATGTCACTTAAAAACAATGTTTTCCGGTTCCACCCATTTCCCTGAAAATGACATGATTTTTTTCTTCTTTATTGCTGAGTAAAATTCCATTGTGTACATATCCCATAGATTTGTAATCCATTCATTTGTTGATGGTCATGTTGGCTGGTTCCATAGTTTGGCAACTGTGAATTGTGCAGCTATAAACATAGATACACATGCATCAATCTGATAGTTGGGTTTCCATTCTTTTGGGTAGATACCCAGAAGTGGTATTGTTGGATCATATGGTAGGTTCATTCCCATTCGTCTGAGGATCCTCCATACTGTTTTCCAAAGTGGTTGCACTAGTTTGCAATCCCACCAACAGTGTATTAGGGTTCCCGCTTCTCCACACCCTCGCCAGCATTTATTGCTGTTCGTGTTTTCTATGATTGCCATTCTAATTGGTTGAATATCATGGTAGGGTTTTTTTTTTCGGTACTGGGGATTGAACCCAGGGGCATTCTACCTCTGAGCTACACTCTCAGACCTATTTTTTATTTTTTATTTTGAAACAGTGTCTTACTAAGTTGCAGAGAGCCTCACTAAGTAGCTGAGGCTGGCCAGGAACCTGGATCCTCCAGTCTCAGACTCCCAAGTACTGGGATTACAAGTGTGTGCCACCACACTCGGCTTAAGGTAGTTTTGATTTGCATGTCTTTGATTGCTAATGATGTTGAACATTTCCTGATACATTTATTGGCCATTTGTATTTCTTCTATTGTGAAGTGTCCATTTATATCTTTTGCCCATTTTTTGATTGGGTTATTTGTTTTCTTACCTGTGAGTTTCTTGAGTTCTCTGTATATTCTAGATGTTAGTCCTCTATCAGAAGAGTGGCTGGTAAAAATTTTCTCTCATTCTGTGGGCTCTCTGTTGAGGTTCTTGATAGTTTCCTTTGCTGCACAGAGCTCTTTAGTTTTATGCACTCTCATGTATTAATCTTCCTTTGAGTTGCTTGTGCCTTTGGGGTCTTGTTGAGAAAGTTTTTTACCTGTGCCTATGTGTTGAAGTGTTGGGCCTATGCCCTCTTCAAGTGGCTGCAAGGTCTCTAGCCTGCTTCCAGGTCTTTGATCCATGTTGAATTGACTCTTGTGCAGGGTGAGAAAGTGGGGTTTATTTCCATTTTTCTCCATATGGATAATCAGTTTTGCCAACATCATTTGTTGAAGAGGCTATCTTTTTTCCAGTGTATGTTTTTGGATCCTTTGTCAAAAATCAATACAGGAACTAGAAAAGAATGTTCATTATCACACACTTCTGTTCAATATAGTACTTGGGACTCTACCCAGAGCAATAAGGAAAGAGACGGAAATCAAAGGTGTAAAAATAGGAAAAGAAGAACTAAAACTATCCCTTTTTGCAGATGACATGATACTATACTTAGAAGACCCAACACAGTCAATCAAAAAACTTATAGAACTGATCAACAAATTCAGCAAAGTATCTGGATACAAAATCAATCTTAAAAAATTAGAAACTTTCCTGTATGCCAACCATAAACCCACTGAAAAAGAAACCCCAATTCCACTCACAATAGCACCCTGAAAAATAAAATACTTAGGAATAAACCTAACCAGGGAGGTAAAAGCCTCTATAAAGAAAACTATAAAAAGTTGAAAAAAAATTGATGAAGTTCTTAGAAGATGGAAAGATCTTCCATGCTCTTGGATAGGCAGAATAAATATCATCAAAATGGCCATACTCCCAAAAGTGATCTACAGATTCAATGCAATACCCATGGAATTACCAAGGTCACTACTCACAGACATAGAAAAATCAATCCTTAAATTCATTTGGAACAACAAAAAACCCAGAATAGCCAAAGTAGTTCTTAGCAACAAGAACTTAGGAGGCATCACAGTACCTCAATTCAAACTATACTACAAAGCCACAGTAATAAAAACAGCATAGTATTGACACAAAAACAAACACAGACCAATGGTGCTGAATAGAAGATTCAGAAACAAACCTATAAAAATCTTAATTTTTACTTTATTTGCTATTGATCAATGGTTTCATTTAAATTACTTCTATTTAGTTCTTTTGCAAGGATTATAAATTTTAAGTTAATGATTTGTCATAAACTGTGATATAGTTATAATTAATGCATAACTTCAGTTGAATTTTCATTTTCTAAAACAAGTACAAAACCAGGTGCCATGGTGTGTGCCTAGACCCAGCTACTCTGGAGCCTGAGGAGGGAGGATTGCTTGGGCCCAGCAGTTAAAGACTAGCCTGTCCATCTCAAAAATAAATAAATAAATAAATAAATTCATAAATAAAATAAGGCAAAATAAATAAGGCAAGCAAGCAAGAATGAGAAAACAAGTACATAAAACACAGGTTATAGAAAAAAAATCTAACATCCAAACTATAATATTGAAACTTTTGAGCTATAATATTAAAACTGATGATTTTATTAAAGACTTTTAGTGTATAGGCTGTAGATATAACTCAGCAATAGAGTGATTGCCTAGGAAGTGTAAGCCCCTGGGTTAATTTCCAGCTCTGAAATAAAGAAAAATAACAACAACAGAAGCAAAACATTCTAAGTTTAGAACATAAATGTTTTAAAATACATTACAGGTCGAATATGTATTTCTTCACTTTCTAATAACATGTCACCAATATTTAAACTCCTGTTTCTTAATTTTATATGCTTTTTAAATTACTTAGATTTTAATCATGGGCATAACTTATACACTGATATGTGCCTAACCTAAACTTTTTTCATGTACATTAAAATAATGAATCATAATCTTTGTTACTTGTATAATTTATAAAATTATTTTATTTTAATTATGAGAAAAAATTAAATTAGGTATATTGTGATATTAATGATTTCAGACATTTGGTTCACATAGTCACTAAACATAAAAGTTTTCATCATTTATAAAAGTAAGAGCTTTAATAAATAAAATCATTACTTAAATATATAATTTCATATCTCTATATAAATTTATAATTAATATAGTCACAAATATATAAGCATACATTCATGTATATTCAAGCTTTCTGGTTATATTTCTGGGACATTATTTTTTCATAGAGTAAAGAAATACAACAGTACCTACAGGGGTATATTTAGCTTATCTATTCATGAATGTAATACATTTTTATATAATGTTTTAATTTTTTATTATTCCTCATATTAGTAAAATATATGTTTACTAAATACTTGGTTATTTAAAATAAATCCTGTCCCTTCATATCATTTGACTATTTGTACAATTATAGTGGGGAACTGGGAAAGATAGTGAAATACATGAGGACTGAGAAGAGATTTGAGGAATTGGAACAAAGAAGCTCAACTCATTCAGTTGAGGGGGACAGGAGTCAAATTAAAGTTCCTGAGATCTGTGTGTGGGTAACATCATCAGTAATGTAATACCATGAGACTCTTTCCCCATAGAATCTTTGTGGAACATGGGACTGCCAACCAGGCATTTGAACTTACATGCTTGGTGGTGATTCCTAGGCAGGGATATTATTCAAAGGTTCCTAGATACTTTCTAGTTGCTGTGAGCACTAAGAATAATTATTCTTGGTTCTTGAGATTTGGGGATCATCAACTTCATGTGGAAAGCTTGCTAAAGGTGACTGGATCCCCCTCTAGATTACCTAAATGGATTGAGTTTAAGGATAAATAGGAAGAGAGGGATGGGAAGCAGTAAGTATATCTTTCTAGGGACTTTGTTGAAAAGGGAAACAGAAAAATAAATTAAATATTGGCAAGTCATGTATGGTTACATGAAACTTCTTTTTTTTTTTTTTTTTTTTGTGGTACTGGGGATTGAACTCAGGAGCATTCTACCTCCGAGGTACACCCCCAGACTTATTTTTTATTCTTTATTTTGAAACAGGGTCTCACTAAGTTGTGGAGTGCCTCACTAGGTAGCTGAGGCTGGCCGGGAACCAGGATTCTCTGGTCTCAGCCTCCCGAATGCTGGGATTTCAAGGGTGTGCCACCACGCCCAGCGAAACTTCTATTTTTAAGACGGGAGTTGGAAACAGGGAGTCACTAGGTTGATGAGAGTCTCACTACTTGCTGAGGCTGTCCTCGAACATGTGATCCTCCAATCTCAGCCTCCCAAGTACTGGGATTACAAGGTGCACCACCATGCCTGGCTATTTATCATGTTTTAATATGTTGACTGGATTGTTCTTCAAAGAGGAAAATTTTGATTGCATGACAAATCAATAGAAAAAATATTGATTTTAAGTGGGTGAGAGCAGATGGTACCTAATGGAGGATTTTCTTTATATAGGCGCATAGAGGAGATGAAAAGCCATAGTATAGAGGTACAGAAAGAGGTGGTAGGTAGGAGTCCTTGGGAACTTTTCTGCTTCTTTATATTTTATTAGTATAAGCAGCAAAGAGTAAAAATGGAGGTGTTCAAAGTCTGGAGAGAGGGAAGAAATGAAATAATTGACTAGGAAAAGGAATTTTCGTTCCTTAATTCTGTCTTAACTTCCTTTTCTTTTTTCTTTTTATAGTGCTGTCGATTGAATCCAAGGGCATTCTACATCCTAGCTACACACCCAGCCCTATTTTATTTTTACTTAGAAACAAAGTCTTATTAAATTGCTGAGAGCTTCACTGAAGTTGTTGAGACTGGCTTCAAACCCATGATACTCCTGTCTCAGCCTCCCAAGTACTGGGATTATAGGTGTGGGGCACCATGTATGGCTTGCCTTAACTTTGTTTAGAAAAAATCCATGAGCCCTGAATAGTAGTGCACACCTGTAATCCCAGGATGTGGGAGGCTGAAACAGGAGAATCTAAGGTTCAAGACCAACCTCAGCAGCTTAGGGAAACTCTTAGAAACCTAGGCTGTCGCGTCCCACGCAACACGGGGTAGAGCAAAGCGGGCCAGCCGCTTGGGGCCGAGCGAGGATAGTGTCTCTGCTGGGCCCATCACCCTGGGGAGTTGGGGTAGCCCCCCAAAAACCGCACCGATCCAGGAGTCCAGTCAGTGGTCAGGCGGTGCCGCAGGATCTCAGCTTTATTTGAACACACAATAGAATATATGGGAAGGTCAGATAGGGAGGTGAAGCTGGGGGCGGGGGGAGCCAATGGGAGCAGCACTGCAGAACCAAAAACAAGTTAATATGGTAAATTTTATGTTATTTTTTTCTCTACCAGAATAAAAAAAATCAGCATATAACCTTCCATGCATCTATAGGATTTTTATATACATATATGATATGCGTATTTACATACATATATGTTCTATTTAAATAAGTATAAATTTATATGTCTTATATTTAAATATGTCTATTTACATTTAGAACATATCCACCAATGTTTGTGTAGGTAAACACACACACACACACACACACACACACACACACAAAACACACACACACATAGTAGCTGTTTTCTTCCTAAGATATTAGTTGGTATTACAGCAATCTTTTTTGCATTTCATATTATAACACATCTTTTTGTCCACCTTTATTTATTGCAACTTGTAATATTCATGATGTAGATGATAACTTGACAGTTTTTAATGGCATAGTGTTTACCAGACTGTTTGCCATTCTCCCATTAATATACATATTTATTGCAAAACTGATGCCATGAACCATTCTGTACAAATTTTCTTGTGGAAGAATTCCTGTGAGTGGAATTCTCAACCAGAGATAAGACACAATATTTGCATTTTATCCCACTTAAAAATTAATACTGCCAAATTAGTCTCCATGGAGCTCAAAGATGTTTTTTGCCAATTGTAGTTTATATCAATTTAAATAATTTATGAGAAAACTTAAAAATATATGCTGATATAATTTTAATAAATCATATTAACTTTTATTCACCTTTCTTTGATTCTTAGTGAGATGATAATTTTCTATGTTTTCTAGTGATTTGTATTTTTTCTGAGTAGCTCTTGTTCATATCCTTTAGCCAACTCCTCCATTTTAATTTAGGTTATTGTTTTTTTTTTCTTTTTTTTTTTGTGGTACTGGTGATGCAACCCAGAGGCATTCTACCTCTGAGCTATAAACTCAGTCCTATTTTTTATTCTTTATTTTGAGACAGGTCTCACTAAGTTGCGGAAAGCCTCACTAAGTAGCTGAGGCTGGCCACGAACCTGGATCCTCTGCTCAGCCTCCCAAGTACTGGGATTACAAGTGTGCTCCACCATGTCCAGCTGTTATTATTGTTTTCTTATTGATATCCAAGGGCCCTTTCTATAACTTTGTTTAGGAATAATCTCACTGTAGATATGCTTATAATTTTTAAGTTGTGAAAAAAATAAGTTTGTTTGAAGTATAAACATAACTAAAGACATAAAAGACCTCTATAAGGAAAAACATAAAAAGCTCAAAAAAGAAATTGATGAAAACCTTAGAAGATGGAAGATCTTCCATGCTCTTGGATAGGCAGAATAAATATAATCAAAATGACCATCCTCCCAAAAGTGATCTACATATTCAATGCAATAATCATGAAATTAACAATGTGACTCCTCACAGACATAGAAAAATGAGTTCTTAAATTCATTTGGAACAACAAGAGCCTGGAATAGCCAAAGTAGTTCTTAGCAACAAGAACCATGCAGGAGGTATCACAATACCTGAATTCAAACTCTATTACAAAGCCACTGTAATAAAAACATCATGGTATTGGCACAAAAACAGACACATAGACCAATGGAGCAGAACAAAAGATTCAGAAACAGACCCATGTGCTTACAGTCAATTGGTTTTTGACAAAGGAACCAAAAATATACATTGGAAAAAAGATAGCCTCTTTAACAAATGGTGTTGGCAAAACTGGTTAACCATATGCAGGAAAATGGAAATAAACCCCACTTTCTCACCCTGCACAAGAGTCAACTCAAGGTGGATCAAAGACCTGGAAATCAGGCCCGAGACCTTGTAGCTACTTGAAGAGGCCAGAGGCCCAACACTTTAACACATAGGCACAGGTAAAAACTTTCTCAACAAGACCCCAAAAGTACAAGCAACTCAAAGGAAGATAAATACATGGGATTGCATTAAAGTGAAGAGCTTCTGTGCAGCAAAGGAAACTATCAAGAACCTCAACAGAGAGCCCACAGAGTGGGAGAAAATTTTTGTCAGCTACTCTTCTGATAGAGGACTAATATCTAGGATATACAGAGAACTCAAGAAACTCACAGGTAAGAAAACAAATAACCCAATCAAAAAATGGGCAAAGGATCTAAACAGGCACTTCACAAAAGAAGATATACAAATGGCCAATAAATGTATGAGGAAATGTTCCACATCATTAGCAATCAGAGAGATGCAAATCAAAACTACTTTGAGATTTCACCTAACCCCAATCAGAATGGCAATCATCAAGAACACAAACAACAACAAATGCTGGCGAGGGTGTGGAGAAGTGGGAACCCTAATACATTGCTGGTGGGATTGCAAATTAATGCAACCACTTTGGAAAACAATATGGAGGGATCCTCAGATGAATGGGAATGAAGCTGCCATATGATCCAGCAATACCACTTCTGGGTATCTGCCCTAAAGAATGGAAACCCAACTATCAGACCAATGCATGTGTATCTATGTTTATATCTGCACAATTTACAATTGCCAAACTATGGAAGTAACCAAGATGTCCATCGACAGATGAATGGATTACAAAACTATGGGATATTTACACAATGGAATTTTACTCAGCCATAAAGAAGAACAAAGTCATGTTATTTGCAGGGAAATGGATGCAACTGGAAAACATTATGTTAAGTGAGATTAGCCAGTCACAAAGAGTAAAGAAGCATATGTTCTCCCTAATATGCGGATGCTACGGAGAAGATGGGGCATAGGAGCGTCTCCAGATGAAAAGGAGAGACCCTCGATAAGCAAAGAAGTTGATTTAATCGTAGGGGATGGATGAGGCAGGGACACCCTAAGGCACACGATGTACTTACACAATCATATCAAGGTCACTCACTGAACTGAACCTGAGAGGGAGGGAGGGCGAGGGAGCAGGGTGGGAATTGGGGAAGGGGTCAGATGAGAAATGTGTGCAAATATGTCGTTAACAATTTGTATCTAACAAAGATGTATGCTTACAATGCACGAATTACTACAATTAAAAAAAAGGAACTTTAGAAATGCCAGTATTATGTAGTTACGAATATTCTTGGCAACAAAATGCCTACAACCCTCATGTTGCCATTTGGAAAAAAAAAAAAAAAAAAATATATATATATATATATATATCATTAGCAGTATTAGTGTTTCATTGTCAATATTGCAATGTCTGTGTCGGATTGTTGAATATAAGGGGTATTTAATAACCATATCTTGATTAAGTTTTATATCAGTGTGAATTTGTATAATAACACTGTCTATCAAAAAAGTCTACATTTTGTAAGTCACTAGATTACTTATTCTGACATTTTTGCAGCATTAATCATGATCGTGATACAGGATTCATGAAAGGATTTTTATGGCATTCTAAATTAAGGATTTTGACTGTGCAGGAGTAAGTCAAAATGGTCAAACATTGTAAAGCTTCTGCACCTGGTGTATTAGGCAGATTTTTTTTACACATCTATCAGGACATGTATAGTCATGTTGATGACCCTACAAAATCACAAGCTCCAGAAGCACAATCTGAATCAGTAACATATTAAATTGTCTATGACTATTAAGGAGTTAACTACTCTAGTGTACTCTAATTCCTGAGTAATTGGTAGTCTGCATGCAACATTTCTATGTTAATTAAATTTGATTAATGTATATTCATTTTATGACTATACAGGATAGTAAAAATTGAATTAAACTTTCAGTAGCTATATTATGAAACTGAGATTATTGCATTTTAACAATTATTATTGTTACCAGAAGCATCAGTTTCTTGATGTTTTATGATAAGAATATATACTGCTGGACATGGTGATGCATACCTATAATTCCATTATTTGGGAGGCTGAGACAAGAGGCTCACAGATTTGAAGCCATCCTCAGCAACTTAGCAAGGTCCTCAGCAAGTTAGCAGACCCTGTTTCAAAATTAAATAATAAAACCAAATAAAACAATATAGGGTTGGGGGTGCATGGAAGTAGAATGACCCCAGATTCAATCCCCAGTACCATGGGGTGGAGGAAGGAAAAAAAAATTCTAAAAGTAAACAATAAATTTCACGATATTTTATATTTAAGTTAGTATTGATTTTTAGCTCTTTTATTAAACAATGAATTTTCTTGTGATCAAAGGTTTTGTGTGTTTCTGAAATGCCCAGTATTGAGCAGGTAGTTTCAATCATGTGACTTGATGGTTGGGTGGATTTGTGGAAGAATCAATCAAAATAGGGCATATGTCTTATAGACTGCTGTAATAACAGTGTTTGTATTTCCATGGTTAGACCCCATGGGTAAATAAATATAAAATTGAATAGTAACCCCTTGTTTTTCCATGTTAGCCAATGTACTATTATATCTTCATACTGAAACAAAATATTAACAAGAGACAAGATTAATTTTATCTGCTCACAACCTTTTCCTAGACATTTATTTTTCTATCTTGGCATTTAGCAACAGTTTCCTTATTCTGAGAGGGCTTCCAGGGACCTCTGCCTTATTTTTATCAACCTATTTTCCATGTGTTTAGAAACCTACCTTTGGCCAGCAATGGGAATGGGGATTTGGGGCTGAGGATGAGAGGTATGGGTTAGTAGCAGATGTGTATAACATAGGCCAGAAAAACTTTAAAGCACTTAAGTAAAATGCTGCAGACATCACCCCCTTTCATGCCTGAGCCAGGACTATTGTCTAAGTCACAGCACACCTAAGGCGGGAAGCTGTTTTGGGGAGTGCTGTTGTGAGTGGAATTGCTTTCTGCATTTCTTTTTCAGTGGTTTTATGGTTGGCATACAGGAAAGCTTCTGATTTTTTTAAGATTGATTTTGCATCCAGACACTTTGCTGAATTTTTTGATCAGTTCTATAAGTTTTTTGCCTGACTTTGTTGGGTCTTCTAAGTATAATATCATGTCATCTGCAAAAATGGATAGTTTTAGTTCTTCTTTCCCTATTTTTACCCCTTTGATTTCTTTCTCTTGCCTTATTGCTCTGGCTAGAATCTCAAGTACTATGTTGAACAGAAGAGGTGATAATGGACATCCTTGTCTTGTTCCTTGGTATTAATGTGATGTTGGCTTCATAGAAAGCGTTTGGGAGGGTCCCGTTTCTTTCTATTTCCCAGAATAGATTGAGTACACTGGCCACTTTATCCCTGTCAACATGAATATTTTTAATCAGGTCATTACCCCAAAAGTTTATGTACATCTACCTTTCTCCCCTGCCCTGCCCTTCTTAACGTCCTGAGACCACACAAGTTACTACTTCATCTCCATCTTTGCCCAGTCAGACCTGTCTTCAAGTTAAATAAGTAAAATTAATTAATTAAATAAATAAAATAAACAAAGCTTCATAGATCCAAGTTCATGACAAAAGCAATAAACCTATTTAAAATATGTTGTTATCAAGAAAGTTGTCTCTTAGCTTTTATAATGGTTGCTTAACCCAAAGTCATCAAAATGTTCCCCTGTCAAGGGATCATTTTGCCCTTAAATAATTCAAAATGCAACCTATGCAAAAATAAAAATATAATACTTAGAAAAACTCCAAATTCTATCCACATTTCTCCATCTATTTGTACCCATCCACCAGAGTTGCCAAAATTGGAGTCGATTCACTACTAGAAAATCCTGTTTCATATTTAGAGAGAACAGAAATGGAAAAAGCCAAGGCAAATATTTTAATTGTTAAGCATATGAGATTATTTATTAAGCATAAACTTTGTGGTATCTCTGTAAATCCTCCATATTTAATATAAAATACCTTGAGGATGTGATGCAGTGATATAAATAAATAAAAACTAACTATATTTCTTATAATTATGTGTTAATTACCATTAGCTTACTATTCATCTCATCGCAGCCTATGTCTGTACTGTGGAAAATGCATTCAAAGTCATAAGAAAGGTTTTTGATTTCTCAGGACCCTATGATTTAACTGGTGAAAATTTGTGCATGGAAATTTGAGGTGATTTGAAAGCAGTATATACAAAATAACACAAAGATGATGTGTTACATATCTCATGGAATTAGTTGTTAAGACAAATATAGGTAGTGAATTTCAGTTGCAATAGAATGTTCCTGAAATATAATGAAATATGTTAGAAAGTATAAGAAATACATAGATTTAATAAAGAGAAATTGTTGAAATGAGAAAGTGGAACCAATTGATGGACACTCTTGAGTGTAAAACTGAACTGCTGGGATTAAATTCAAGAAGAAACTTTGTGAATTCTGCTCCAAAGGATGCAGATACACACATTACATGTTTGCGTAATTGCTTGACAGCATGGTATTGGCACAAAAAAAGACACATAGACCAATGGAGCAGAATAGAAGACTCAGAAATAGACCCATGTGCTTACAGTCAATTGATTTTTGACAATGGAGCCAAAAATATACACTGGAAAAAAGATAGCCTCTTTAACAAATGGCGTTGGCAAAACTGGTTAACCATATGCAGGAAAATGGAAATAAACCCCACTTTCTCACCCTGTTCAAGAGTCAACTCAAGGTGGATCAAAGACCTGGAAGTTAGGCCAGAGACCTTGCAGCTATTTGAAGAGGGCATAGGACCAACACTTCAACACATAGGCACAGGTGAAAGTTTCTCAACAAGACCCCAAAAGCACAAGCAACTCAAAGGAATATAAATACATGGGATTGTATTAAAGTGAAGAGCTTCTGTACATCAAAGGAAACTATCAAGAACCTCAACAGAGAGCCCATATAGTGGGAGAAAATTTTTGCCAGCTACTCTTCTGATAGGGGACTAATATCTAGGATATACAGAGAATTCAAGAAACTCACAGCTAAGAAAAAAAACAACCCAATCAAAAAATGGGCAAAGGATCTAAATAGGCACTTCACAAAAGAAGATATACAAATACCTAATAAATGTATGAGGAGATGTTCCACATTATTAGCAATCAGAGAGATGCAAATCAAAACTACCTGAGATTTCACCTAACTCCAATCATAATGGCATCATCAAGAACACAAACAACAACAAATGCTGGTGAGGCTGTGGAGAAGTGGGAACTCTAATACATTGCTGGTGGGATTGCAAATTAATGCAACTACTTTGGAAAACAGTATGGAGGATCCTCAGATGAATGGGAATGAACCTATCATATGATCCAGCAATACCACTTCTGGGTATCTATCCAAGAGAATGGAAACCAAACTATCAGACCAACACATGTGAATCTATGTTTATAGCTGCACAATTCACAATTGCCAAACTATGGAACCAGCCAAGATGTCCATCGACAGATGAGTGGATTGCAAAACTATGGGATATTTACACAATGGAATTTTACTCAGCCATAAAGAAGAAAAAAAATCATGTTATTTGCTGGGAAATGGATGCAACTGGAAAACATTATGTAAAATGAGATTAGCCAGTCACAAAGAGTAAAAAAAGCATATGTTCTCCCTAATATGCAGATGTTAGGGAGAAGATGGGGCATAAGAGGGTCTCCAGATGAAAAAGGAGAGACCCTTGATAAGCAAAGAAGTTGACTTAACCGAAGGGGATGGATGGGGGGTAGGGGGGACACCCTAATGCACACAATGTACTTTCACAAATATATCAAGGTCAATCACCAAACTGAACTTGAGAAGGAGGGAGGGCGAGGGAGCAGGGTGGGAATTGGGGAAGGGGTTAAATGATAAATGTGTGCATATATACCTTTATCAGCTTGTACCTAACAAAGATGTATGTTTACAATGCACCAATTATTATATTAAAAATAAAAATAGAAATAGTGGTTTTTTGGTAAATCTGGTATACATGTGTGAAACATTTTAGCAATGGGAGGAATAATAAGCAAACTAAACAGAATCAAGCCAACTTTGGGTGATAAGACAATGGAGTTAGCCTTGAAAATCATTAAGAAGCTGCCTATGGAAAGTGAGAGAGTTGTCTTCAGTTATAATAGAGATGGCATTTGAGGTAGGATACAGAAGAAGTACTTGTGCAAAAGATAACTATGAAAAGGTATCACTCTAGGTGATAAGGATAATGTGGTATAACATAAGATAAGTGACACATAGGGAGAGTAGAATTCATACACAAAATAATATCAATAACAAAGTGAGACTTCATCTGCCAAGCAACTGTCAAATTTGGGCGCACATTCACCACGGGAGATGAAATATAATGTCCTTTAGACAAAATTCGATTTGAAGTGAACTTGCAAGGAAAGTAGGAGGAAAAGAAAGAATAGGAGAAATTATCTAAGTCTCTTGTGTGTCTGCAGGTAGCTAACACCATTATGCAGGGCGTGGTAGGACATCAGATACACAAGGTTGGCAAAATAACTTTAGATTAATCTTTCTGGCAAGGGCTGCCTCCAGAAGACTTTTAAACATAAGACTGATATGAAAACAGTTTTTGTGGAGTCACAGTTAAGTCTGCATTATTTGACAGAAAGTAGAAACTAAAGGCAGAAACTAAAACATTTTCTGCATAATTATAATGGTCTAGGTGAGTTCTTTAATAGACAGGGAAGAGTAATAAGAGTATAAAATATGATAGACTAAAAGATCTTATAAAAATTAATGTCAGTAATTGGAAGCAACAGAATTGAAGGTAAAGAAAAAATATTATCCTTAACTTGTGTCTTTTTGAGATAATATTTCATTGCCAAAAAAATTGTAGCCTGATACTGGTATATTCCTAAGATAATATGATCAACTTGGTCTGTGGTTTTGGAAGGGTATTCAGTAGGAAATGTTTACTAAACTATTATAGGAGAATTATTTAAAAGCATAAGGTCATTTTGAAAATGGAATTTTAGAAATTAAATAAATGTACATACAAGGACTTTGGGATCAAGAACGGCTATATTATTTGTCTGAGGTAGTGGCTGGAGATAGGAAGACTATAAATCCAGAGAGAGCGTAAACTCCATGAAAGAGCAGCTCCCTGGGGAGAGAGCTTTGTGTTAGGTTGTGATTTGGGTCTCTCATTGAGTTAGCAAGTAGATCAACTTTTCTCTGAAGTCAGACTTTAAAAAGTTAAAATAAAATTTTCAGACTACTTTCAAGTACAATATATATTTGATCCTCTTGAATTTGGCATGATCTTGTTATCTTCATGTTAGATTAAGAAAATTAGACTCGTGCTTGTCTTTGAACACGTAAAGCAGGAGAATCTTAGAGATCAAGAAATTGGAGGGGCAGGGAGTTTGGGTAAAGGTGCTCATCAGTTGTAACTGGAAAACAAGAAGGCAGAAGAGAGACCTTTCTGTCTCCTATTGACTGCCCTGCATGCTGTGCTGTCCACTGCACCATCAATAGCTCAGCATTCTGATTGTCTCCTCTGTGCTGGTGCATGCTGAAAGCACACTCAGCATCTTATTTGTATTCTCTTCTCTGCATCTAACAGTACCTGATAGGTGGTCAATAAGTGTTTACTGAATGCTCGCTATCTACAAGGTATCATTCTGGGAAAATTGGAGAATAAGAATTGTATCAAGTAGAGAATGTTGAACTAGAGAATATTATGCTGAGTGAGATCAGTCAGTCTCAGAAAGTCAAGGGTCATACGTTTTTGTTCATGTGTGGAAGCTAAAGAGAAAACAGAAAACAGAAGGATTTCATCCAAATGAGGAGAAAGACAAGTAGGATAGTGGAAGGTATTGGGGATGGGTGGAGGAGGTGGGGGGAAGGAGAGATGATGAAGGAAACCATTTAAATAATGCTATGTCCGTATATGAAGGTATTACTACTGATCTCACTAATGTGTACAGGGAGGTATGGGGAGCAGGGTGGGACCCAGAGGGAAATACACCAAGTGCAGTGTGCATGTATGTTTGAGCCTCACTATGAGGTACAGTTACACCAATAAAAGTATAAAATATGGTCTGGAATTCAAATAACTCATGAACTCTGTCTAGCTGCACTTCTTCCATTTAATGAAGAATTTGTATGTGAAGAATAAGGGAACAGTCAGCTTGAACCTTTGGAGAAGTTGAAGGAACAAACTTGGATATTCTTGCTGAAGAATGCAGATAGGATTGACTAAGGACTAAGCCTGGAGCAATATATATATTTTTTTATTGGTGCATTGTAGTCATACATCTTGGTTGGGTACAAGCTGGTAGAGGCACTCATGCACACATCTCTCATTTAACCCTTCCCCAATTCCCATCCCATTTCCTCCCTCGCCCTCCTTCTCAAGTTCAGTTTAGTGACTGACTTTGATATGATTGTGAAAGTACATCATATGCATTAGTGTTTTTCCCTCCCCCCCTTCTTCAGTTAAGTTACCTTCTTTGCTCATCTAAGGTTTCTCCTTCTTCATCTAGAGTCCCTCTTATGACCCACTTTCTCCTTAGCTTCTGCATATTAGGGAGAGCATACACTTTTTTACTTTTTGTGACTGACTAATCTCACTTAGCATAATGTTTTCCAGTTTCATCCATTTCCCTGCAGATGACATGATTTTGTTCTTCTTTATGGCTGAGTAAAATTCCATTCTGTACATATCTCATAGTTTTGTAATCCATTCTTCTGTTGCTGGACATCTTGACTGATTCCATAGTTGGACAATTGTGAATTGTGTGGCTATAAACATAGATACACATGCATTGGTCTGATACTTTGATTTCCATCCTTTTGGGGAGATATCCAGAAATGGTATTGCTGGATCATATGGTAGGTTCATTCCCATTCATCTGAGGATCCTCCATACCATTTTCCAACTACTTTGGAGCAATATTCTTGAAAGACAGAGTTGTGGGAGAAGAGAGACATGAAAGCATACCATGAACAAGAACAGTCAGATGTTTGAGGAAAACTAGACAAGTTGAATATAACAGTGCCAAGTGGAGAGAGAACATGGAATGTATGCATGTTTCTATGAGGCTGTATGCAGGGGGAGGAGGGGACTGTATGTGACTGCATGTGCTTGTAGTTGAGCAGTTTAGACACAAAGGAATTTGAGAAGCAGTTTCAAAGGTAGTAATGCTTCTCTAATGGCAGTAAGCTAAAAGTCCAGAAATAGCTACAGGAAGGAGTGAGGAGAGCCAAATGCATTTCAGAAGTAGAAGATTATCTTTCTTCCAGTTTTTTTTTAATATTGACATTATTATTATGTTTAAAAATATAAAGGAATGAAGGAAGGAAGGAAGGTAGGAAGATATAAGAGAAAAATCCAGATACGTAAAACAGCAAACATGCTGCCCTTGATGAGGATGGTGAGTGAAAGGACCCCTGTGGAGGTGGTGGAGAGGAGTAGGGTATCTATGCAGTTTGGGCCTGACTGAGCCAGGATGGAGTGCTTCTATTTATTGACATTGGAAAGAAGGATAAGAGTTAAAAGGAAAGCTGATTGAGGTGGAAGCAGTATTAGGAGTGAGGTCACAATAGATTAGATGGTCTGTCTGGATTTTTCTGGGAGAATTAGGAGGCAAGGCCACCTGCTGAGTATGAGGTTGGTGTAGACCTAAAAGAAAGGTTGGTTGAGAACGGTCACTGTATGGGAGATGATCAATAAAAGATGAATAAAGATGATGAGAGTATGAAGGGAGCCAGAGATCAATGCAGGGAGACTGGAACATTCAGTATTTGAAGGATGGAGGAAAGGAGCTGCAAAGTGAGAGGAGGGGTATCAGGGATTCAAAGTGTTTATGAAGAAAGAAGAGCAGGAGCTGAATGTTCTGGTTACCAGAAAGTGGAGTGGTCTCAGACACAGAGGAAATGTTTCCCTAAGAATTTACTCAGGGTGTTTGCTTTTATCATTGCACCTAACATTCCATATTTTCTGATAAATGGTGTTTTGTTGTTTTGTGTCAACCTTCTGATGCAGACATGGCCCATTTATCTAGTATTACACTAAAGTACTTTTGTTTTCCAAAAATAAGCATCTATAAGGAGCATAATTCTCAAGTAACATAAAAAATCTCTATCCTTTTTTCAAGCCCTGTTGGAAAGAGCTTTTAGAAAACATTGATATATGTGTCCTCTAAGCCCAGCGTTCCAATTAATGGGCATGTTGGCATGTTTCCGCTTCCTTTACCTGCTGGCTAACCAAGCTCTGGGAAATTTCTTCAGGTCAAATTAAGGATAGAGGACAGAGTATAATGCCCCAGGAGATGGCTGTATATAACTCCCATTTAAATGCCACCAATGAAAAAATTGCCTTGGCTTAATTTAAAGCATTTGGTTAAGGAGAGAGTTACTTTATAATTGAATAACACTGCTTCCTTCCTATCTACCCCATGGGCATGAGAGTTAAGAACTAAAACAATTTAATAAGGTAATATTTCAAGAGCATACAGTACTTCCCTTTCCATACACAGAGCACTTTAAATCCAAGGGGAATTGTGAGTGCAGAAGCAATATAGAAAGCTGGGCTTGTGGAAGAAAGTGGATGCTAACTACAGACACAAAGCAGCAAATAAAGTCTAGACTTTTGTTTTTAAAATCAGCTTGATCAAATGGCAATGAATAATTTTCCCATAGCACAGGTGCTCATGTTACTGCAGGCCATATTCGATACCAAAAACATCACTCTAGAGTTAGAGGGGCTTTTTGTGGGACACAGAGACCAGATGGGAGCTTGGAGCTGTTGTGTTTCTCCTATGGCCTCTAATGTTGGAGGAAGTTGCAGCAAGGAACAGACTGTTTAATTCCAAAACTCTTGTTATTCTAATAGTTGCAAATATACTGTTTCAGCGCAGAACACATTTTTATATTCATGGAGTGATTAAAATTGTTTGGATGTAGTATTCTTCCTGGTGTGATAATGGACATTTAATCACAACATGTGCCATACATTTGTGAAATTTCATGAAGCATTAAGCAGTTTGTGGTGCTGCATTCCCCTCTCATGTCTGTGACACTCTTTCATCACCCCACATGGCTGCTCTTCACACTTTTACACTGCCTTACCAACACTACTGATTCCTGTCATTCTGAGAAGTTAGAAACTATCCTTGAGAATCACTTCAGCTTCCCTCTAATTTTTGGTTACACTTCTGTTCCTCATCTCTTTTTCTTTTCTCTATCAGAATTGCTCAACCTTTTCCTGATCATAGTATTTTTATGTTTTTGCTTTGCTTTCTATTTTATACTTTTGTTAGTACATTGTAATTATCCATCATAGTGAAGTTCACAATGATACAAACATACAGGTACACAGCACTTGGTGTGTTTCCCTACACATCCCACTCTGCTCCCCATACACTAACATGTATGGGGATACATGTATGTTAGTGAGTTGGTAGTGATACCTCATATGTGGACACAGCATTATTTAGACTGTTTCCTTCATCAAGCCTCCTTCCCCCCACTCCACGCGCCTTTAACTATTCTTCTCGTCTCCTTCCTCATTTATCTATGAACCCTTATATTTCTTATTTTCTCTTTTGCTTCAACATATATGAGAGAAAATATACACCCTTGCCATTCTGAGACTGCCTGATCCCATTAAGCATAATCCTGTCTAGCATAGCCTTTTTTTTTTTCACCAACATTCTGTCCTCAATTTAAGGTACTGTTTCTCCACCTGTCCACATATGTTAGCATCATCTCTCCTGAACTATGTTTTGGTCACCATCTAATATCACTCTTAATTTATAAAAATTATCTATCTGCCAGAATTTTGGAAAAATACTGGTTTCATTTTGAGACACAGTGCTTTTTTTTGCTAAGCACAACTTCTGAAATCAATGTCTGAATCTTGGAGGTTGCCTTTTCTCCATCCCTTTGACTCAACTAATTTTTAGTTTAATTCATTCTCTACCAGACCACTGGTTTGAAATTAAAATGACTTTAGCTTCTATATCTGTTGCTTTGGCCAGATTATCTACAAATGCTTTCAATCACACGCAGTTTTATTTTCACAGTGCTATATGCCTCTTCATTTCCACACACTACCCTGAAATTTCCTTCTCATTCCTTTATAGCTACTTTTCTGTGAGCTCTGAAGATGCTTGAGAGTTTCCTATCATAATGAGAAAAACAGAAACACATTTTTAAACTTCTATTAATCTTATTTTCCTCCCACAAAATAACACCCCATCTCTGGTTATCTCCCTAGAAAAAATATTGGAAGCTTACCACCAGTGCTTCAGTCTCTTGCAGTCTGCCTTCTATATTAACAGTTCTTGAAACTGTTTTTTAGCATTATCATTGGCTTCTAAAGTTATTGATTTCAATATTTTTCATAATATTTACCTGTTGCTTGTCCCCACTGAAAGTTTGTTTGGAAACTCCTCATGACTCCTTTTGTGTTTAAATTTGTGTCCCTTTTTTTCCTATCACTAATGGGAAGCACCACAGATGAAAATCTAAATATATTATCTGTGCCACCTTGTAGACCTACCTTCCTAGTCTAGTCTCTCTTGGTGATCTGTGACTTCAGGAAACCTAATATCTGCTTCTCAAGGCTCATTTATTTTTCATATGTTTGAGACAAATGAAAATATTATCAATGTATTTGTAAATATTTGTCAATTTGCTATTATTGTCCTATATTTACTTTCAAGAGTAGAGGTAATGAACTAGATGTGGGGTGTTGTATCACATGTCTATAATCCCAGTACTTAGGAGGCTGATACAGGAGGATCACAGATTCGTGGCCAGCCTCAATAACTTAGCAAGGCCCTCCACAACTTAGTGAAACCCTGTTTCAAAATAAAAAATAAAATAGGGGTAGGGATGTGCTCAGAGGTAGAATACTCCTGGGTTCAATCCCCAGTGCCCCACAAAAATGATTAGAAGTAATGGATGCTAATGCTTAGCAAGTTCTTGGTATGTATGAAGAACTCAGTAAACAGTTGCTACTATGCAGGTTCCTAACATCACCAACCCCACTATCACCGTCATCACTGTCACTACAGCCATCCCACTGTTATCACCATCATCACCATCTTCATCAAGGTCAGTTTACTTATTTGATCATCAATATCCTGTCTAGTCCTGTTTTTACTGTTACTTTTGCTCTCCCTCATCTGCTTCCATTAATAGTAACACAACTGTAGCAAACACAGTATTGAAAGTAGCTTCATCTAGTTCCTTTCTTTGTAAAATCTTCCATTTGTAACACATTTCCTCCTAATATGTCATTGATGATCCTTATTTTTTGAGCTATTCCTCCGTACATCCCACACTTAAGCCACACAATATCACATGCTTTCATAATTTTTCACCTTGGTTATTTTCCCATACAGGAAAATGTCTTTTGAACATACAGTCCAACTGCACTATAATCTCCTTGAAGATTTTTGCAGCCTTCAGTTGGAAATGAATAGTTATATTCCTCCCTTGTGTTCATTCAACACGTTTGTTGTTGTTGAGGTCCCCAGAATTGAACCCAGGGTTTCACATACGCTAGTCAGGTGATCTCCCACTGACTACAACCCCATTCCTTCATTCAGCACTTGTTATAGTATTATGGCATTTATGTCCTTTTGCTTTATAGTATAATACAGATATATATCTATTTGACTGCCCTTTCTCAATCCTCAAAGCTGTTTTAAAGTAACTACATTGTTTCATTCTTTTTTTTTGTATTTTGGAATTGTTTTTTTTTATTTTTTATTTTTTATAATAATTGGTGCATTGTAATCATACATCTTTGTTAGGTACAAGCTGATAAAGGCATATATGCAAACATTGTTTCATTCTAATTACAACTATGTTTGTACCTCATAGATAACTTCTGAGACTGACAGTCTCATATATATGCATGCAAATACAATGCAAAGACAGTTAAATATGCCTGACATATGAGATGCTGGATCACGAAGTCATGTGGACTTGAAAAGTCTTGAAATATCAGCCTATCAGAATAGTCTAACAATGATAGAATATTATAAAACAGGCAATCTCTTTTGACAATTTCTATACCTGTTGAGAAAATAATAGATACTGAATTACAAAAGATCTTAGGTATTTAAATAATGGCTCATGGCCTATTTGTTAGTATATAGGGTATACACATAGCTCTTTACAGCCAATCAAAATAATTTATTTTTCATATGTTTGAGACAAATGAAAATATTATCAATGTATTTGTAAATATTTGTCAATTTGCTATTATTTATCAGTTTAAAACATTTACATATTTCTGTGTTTTTTCTTTTACTTATTTTATTCAATTCTTGAAGAATTATGTACAAATTATTAACAACAAACTATGTGCTTCTCATTAACTAGGTATCTTTTATAATCCTATTTCTTTAGTTGAAAGTATTAATTCTGATCCTGGCCTCTTTTTATTTTTAATTTAGACACTACGTGTGCAACCTTAGGCCATTGCTTTCCTTGTCCTAGAACTGCTCTTACATTATGACATGGCCTAGTTTTATGTAAAATGGTTCTTAGGAAATGTTTATATCAAATTGATTCTTTTGTGTCCAAGATATTTTTAAAAACCATGTTTTCTTAGTGTGAATATTTCTTATACCAAAATAGTACATAAATATAGAATATTTTTCTATTAATAAAATCTTCTCAATGTGTACAAAGGAACTTATCGTGCCAGAAAAACAAAACAAAAAAACTAGGTCAATTGAAAGTATAAAATTAGAGCTGTAGTTGAAGAAAATGGATGCTAATAGCACAAATTATTTCATTAAATTATCATATATTATAAAATTGGACCTAAGAAAATCTCTTGGATTTTTATTCATTATCTGAAGAAGCATTTTAATTGTTTGCAATTATTTGTTTTGAGTTCACTTTGAGTACCATACTATACCATTGGATTCATTCCGGCAAAGGTACCTTTAACTTGGAAAATTATTCTTAATTACATAATTTGCTAGTTAGATCTATTATTTTCTATTATATTCTGATTAAAAGCATAAGATATAAGCAGAAACAAGCAATTTAGCATATCTGAGCATCATACAACTTATGGTTAGCATTGTGTAATAAAAGTAATTTATTAATTTCAAGTGATGCTAGCTCCTATGCCATCAAAGATAAGAGAACAACTTTATATTTAAGTTATTTCTGAGAATGACAGTTGTACACACACACACACACACATCCCTCAAGGATATTTCTCCCTTAAGACTGGTTGTCATATGCTTCAGTAATGGAGATTAAATTCCTGGTAGTTAGCTGGGTAGATCTTTTCCTAACAGAGAATCTAAAATTCATTAAAAACTAATTAGAAATTTATAGAAGGTAAATTTTCCGTGTTAAGCCTTATTAAAGTTATATAAGTAATTCATAAAGTATTAAAGGATTGCTATGGACAGATCCAAATAAAATGACATGACCAAGTATTGTTTCCTAATAAATTACGACAGCTATGAAAGCAAGTCAAGGCAAAAACTCAGGTTCAACTCCCCCTGCTTTTTGTCAGAAGAAAACATCATAATGTCCACACAACTCTATTAAACAGTGGCTCCTGGCAAAGGGTATGTGATATAGCAGCTGTCCACGTAGGTGGACTGCCTCCCTTTTAGTATTCAAGCTAGAGAAAATCATGCCGTTTTTGAGGATAAATTTACCCTCCACAAACGAAACTGGGTATAAATTCTAGCTAGATTCAGTGTCCAACTACTGAGCTTACCACAGGACACTATAATAGCAGCATGTCCAGTTCTCTGAATAAATTTGTCAGCTGCATTCAACGTGCAATTAAGATATATGGCATGTAATGGGAAGCAAAGAAAATATTCAAATACTATAATTTTTCTTTTTGATAAGCTTAGAATTCTAGAATATATTAGAATCATTTTTAATCTTGCCTTCTAACTAAATCCTTTGGGCTATTTCCATGCTGGAAAAATTAAGTGGATTCTGTTGTCATTCTTTCCTGTTACCTCCTACTGTGGGTGTTCTCACTTCTGCCTGGTGGTCCTAACAGACAGTACAGCTGCTGATAGCAGTAAACAACAGTATAGTTCCTGCTGTCCCAGTTCAGCTCACATGCCCTGTTAAGTCAGTGAACTCCGTGTGAGAGACTGCAAAGAGAGAGAGGGAAACAAGAGGTAGGCAGTACACTGAGTATCCTCAAACGAATGCCATAAACCTCTTCATCTAGGTCCTTGTTTTGATGCTACCAAGGTTTTTAGTCAGTAACTTCCTGTAGTTAGGCTGTGGCTTTCTGATATGTCCCATGACAGTACATTGGACCTAAATTTGGCTTGCACATCTGCTGGCAATTTTACTAAATGTGCCAGTATAGCTTAGGTTTGTTGTACTCTGGTGTCCACTGCAGCCTTAGTTGGTACCTATGTGGTATTTGCTTGATTTTCCTTAGCAGGGACACTGTGTATTATGCTGCTATATCCCAAATTATGCAGGAGCCAAACACTGATTTTGTATTTTATTATACAGGCTATAGTTGTTGTTAAATTGGCCTATTTTCTCATCACTCTTTATCTTGTTTGTTCATTTTTCATTATTACAAATAAGTTGCCATAAACATTTACATATTGCTATATTTTTGCATTGAAGGATTCTGTCCTAGTAGACTTACTGTATGGTAGGACCTACACATTTTAAATGTTACTTTGATGTTTTTAGAAGTAATAGCAAATATGTATGTTTTGTTTCTGACTTCAAAAGGAATTCTTGTCTGAAGATAGACCCCTGAAGAATAATCTCATTTTAGGTTCATTTTTTGGGGGGCGGGGAGTTGCTAACATTCTTTAGATGAAGAATTTTTTTCATAAATAATTTTTTAGATATGAGTAAGCAGTTGACTTTATCAAATTTTTATTTACGATTGCTTTCTCATATAATTCTGACAGTTACTATTTAATGTTCTTGCAAAATATTTCCTGGTTGTTTTAAATGAGATTCTGGAGCAAGTACAGATAGAACATGTCTGATATTTTAAGAAAAATCAAGATTTAGTAAGAAAAAAAATAAATAAAAGGATATGGCAACAAAGCAGAACAAGCAAAAGATGTCAAATTGATCACAACTATCATTCAAAATGTGAATAAAAATAAAGTGGTGTATATGGTTACTTTGAAGTACAAAAGGCAATATATATATAGCTGTGTGTGTTGGTGCATGCCTGTAATCCTGATACTTGGGAGGCTGAGACTGGAAGATTGCAGGTTCGAGTCCAGCTTCAGCGACTTAGCGAGCCCCTCTGCAACTTACTGAGCCCCTATTTCAAAATTTAAAAAAATGAAACTGGCAAAGCTTGGAGGTAGAATGCCCCTGGTTTAATCTCCAGTACTAAACACACACACACACACACACACACACACACACACACACACACACACGGAGCAACTTTTAACTGGAGGATCAAAATCCACCCAGCAAAAGACTAATAGAAAATGGATAAAAGCTATATCTTTGCCAAGAATAAATATTGTTGAAGCTGACTCTAAGGTGATAATGAATTTACAGTACCAGAATCAGAAATTAAGAAAGCAGGGCGTGCTGGCGCACGCTTGTAATCCCAGCATTTGGGAGGCTGAGACGGAGGATCCGTGTTTGCAGCCAGCCTCAGCTATCTAGTGAGGCACTCTGCAACTTAGTGAGACCCTGTTTCAAAATAAAAAATAGGGCTGGGGGTATGACTCGGAGGTAAAATGACCCTGAGTTCAATCCCCAGTACTGAAAAAAAAAAAAAAAAAAAAAAGAAATTAGGATGTGGTTATCAAGAGAAGCCAAAAGAGTGCCCTAAAAAAAGAAATCATAGTCTTGTACACTTTCTCAGTGCAGGGGAAAGTGAGGAGGCAATATAATGGAAATATGAGGTCCTTAAAATTATATTCTATTCTTTGCTTCAGTAAAATTATACTTGTAACAATGATATAAAAGTTTTTTTTCAAATAATTTCCATTAGAATTTGGATTAGAATTGAATTAATTGATTAATTTAGATAAATTAGCATCTCAAAATATTTCAGCATGGTGGACAGTCGAATTTATGACTTCATGAAGGTTATAACTTCAATGAAAATGATGAAATATATAATTTTATCTGTGAAATGTTCCACATTTTGGCAAAGTTTATTACATTATATTTTATAAAATTTTACATTCTAATTATTTCCTACAAAACATCTATTTGATTATTGCTGGTATATTGAAATGTTGAATTTAGCATGTTGACCTTGTATCTAGAAACTTTTCTAACTGTCTTATAAATCGTAAGAGTTTGCCTCTGGATTCTTTGGGTTTACATGAAAATCATTGTTAGTCAGCATTTTGTCTTTGTGACCAAAATACCTGGCAAGAACAACTTCGGTTCATGCTTTTAGTGGTGAGCTGGCCCCAAGGCAGAAATGTTATGGAAGCAGGGAATGGAGGAGGAAAATGCTCAGTTCTTGGCATCCAGGAAGTAGAGAGACAAAGAGAGAGCAAGAGCGAGAGTGAGAAGGAAAAGAGCAGGGGAGTTGGGGGAGGGGGTGAGGGACCAGGGACAAATATAGTCCTCAAGGCCTGCCCCAAATGACAAACCCCTTCAACCATACCCACCTCTGAACCTTGATGCATTGGACACCAGGTTTTCAACTCATGAGCTTTTGGATGGATATTTCAAGAATCAAATCATAACAATAATAAAAATTGGTTTTCTGAAAAATGTGTTAATTTTGACTCTTTTAACTATAGATTCTTCTACTCTTTATTTTTGTTATATTTTTGTCTTGTCTACACTTTTGACTGATGTTCATGTATTGACTCTTATGGAAAGCTTATGAAATTATACCAAGTAAAGATATTTGTTTTAGATTTGCTGGTTTTTTTTAAAAAGGAAAATTATTTTTAGTAGGTTAAGGAAGTAAACTTTTATTCCTGATTTTTTATAACTTTCTAGTTATGAATAGGTATTGAATTTCATTAAGTGTTTTATGCATTTATTAATATTGATCATAAGTTCTGTAATAAAATCGCGTAGGTACATTATCTAAATTGGAACCTTCTTTGACAAATCTCTTCTTTAAAATATACAACTAGGACAGAGAATTAATTTAATTATGCTCCTCAGAACATATTATCATTGTGGATCCCTGCTTATCTTATTCAGTTCATCTTTATTTGGAAAGTTTGATTAGCTTATAATTTTCTTTCCATATGATGTCTAAGATCAGGATCATACTAATTTAATAAAATTGGGTTCCTGTTCCTTTTTTTCTATAGTGTAAAATAATGATTATAAAATAAAGAGTGTATATATTTAAGTATATATATTTTTTTTACTGTACTGGGGATTGAACCTAAGGGCATTCTACCTCCGAGCTATACCCCCCAGCCTTATTTTTTATTCTTTTTGCGGCACTGGGGATTGAACTCAGCCCTATTTTTTATTCTTTATTTTGAAACCGAGTCTCACTAAGTTGCCGAGCTGAGGCTGGCCAGGAACCCGGATCCTCCGGTCTCAGCCTCCCGAATGTTGGGATTACAAGCATGCGCCTCCACGCCCAGCTCTATTTTTTATTCTTTAATTTTGAAATAGGGTCTCACTAAATTGCAAACAGCCTCACTAAGTAGCTGAGGCTGACCACGAACCTGGATCCTCTGGTCTCAGCCTCCCAAGTACTGGAATTATAAGCATGTACTACCCTGACAGGCTAAATAAAGAGTATTTATTTCATGAAATTATGAAAAAAACCCTGGCATGGGTAGCTATTTAAAGTCTTTGTTCAGTTTTAGTAATTTACATATTTCTATGAATTTATATATTTCTTGGGAAACATTTATTTTTATGTTATATTTTCAAATTTAGTGACAATTAAATAACTTGTTTATTTTAAATCAGATTTATATGTAGTTGTATTCATTTTATATTTTCATACTATTCTTTATTGTTATCTTTGAAGTTATTTTTCTTTTCATCGTTTTATTTGACAGATAAAAATCATACTTCACATAGTTGTAATTTTTGTGGTGAGAACACTTAGCATCCCCTCTCCTAGCAGTATTCAAGATACAATATATGATTATTAACTATAGTCACCATGTTGTACAATAGGTCTCTTGAACTTGTTCCTCCTAACTGAAATTTTGTTTCTTAATCAGAGAGGAGGAAGTTGAGAATTTATTATTGAGTGTCTCACATTTTAATGATTTCCTTTTGAAATTAACTCAAGGAAGGTAAAATTTAAAATATGGCACGGCATATTTGTGTGCTTTCAATACAGCCATTTGAAGTACCCTAGCTGTACTCGTTTTCAATTGACAACTACTATCTTTTATTATCCAAATAGGATGAGAAAAGAAATCTGCATACTTTGTTTTCTGGTGTTTTATACACAAATCTCAATAATTGGATTCTGAGACTCCATTTTCATTTTTATCCCAGAGCTTTTATTGATTATTTGGCCAGGGAGACAGGCACTTTGGAAGGAATACATTAGCGGAACAACGGCATTGTCTGATAAGTGGTTGCCAAAATCACTGATGTTGTAATTTTGGAAATGCACATCTCTGTCTGGACATAGAAGGCTGGCAACCTACAGACCCTCTTCTCATCACTTTGCGCATTGTCTGTCGCCTTTTTGCCTCTCATTAACATGTATAAAACACACACACACGCACGCACACCCCTAAAAGTTAATAGAAAAGTTGGGTGACTTTTCTATTTTCATATGAATCACACCTAATCCACCAAAAATCTAGATGAAAAATTTTCTTTCCATTCAAGAATTTATTACTCAAATGGGCTGGTGGTTATTTGCAAGGAAGATTTATACTCTGTTCTTTCTGTCACTCTGACCTGTTTCATTGTGTTCTAAAAGTAAGAGTTTGTCCTCGTTTTTGAGAATATAATAATGAATCATTTAGATTTCATTTTATTATAAATAGAAGTGTTATCAGGTATACAATCCACTCATGACAAATAAGAAGAAATTAAAATACCAGGAAGTTGAGGTTGGAGGTGGATCTAACACTACCATTCTGTGTTGTGAGTCCTAAGAATTAGCATGGGATAGCAGCTACCTGAGAAGAATCAAGTGTCTTCCTGTAGTCTGATACACAGGGTGATACAGATATTTAATCCTTTGCTTTATAAAAGTGGGGAATTCACTTATTAATTATGCAAATATTTATATGAGTGCCTTATTAGGCATTTAGAAGTTAGTTATTGCCTCTAAGGTCCTACTCTGTATTGCTATGAATTTAGAAATGTGATATGGTCAATGTGACTGCATATGACCCATCAGTCAGTAGTTGTAGGTTCTTTCTCTTAGTCCATGAATAGTAAATAAACATTCTTTGTTTTGAATCAAGTGAAAAGTGCAGCTACTAGTCGATTGCAGTGAATCATTTTGATATTTAATTTAAACTTTTGCTATATAAATTTTTTCTTTGATTATGGAATGTTTCAACTTCTATATTCAGATTTTGGCAACTGAAAAAACAAAATAGTTGAATTCAGAAGGTCCACCTTCTCCTTCCTTTCTTCTTTCTCCTTCCTTCCTTCCTTCCTTCCTTCCTTCTTTCCTTCCTTCCTTCCTTCTGTCCTTTCTTCCTTCCTACCATTCATCCATATCCATCCTTCTTGCCTTAAGGTGTTGAAAAGTAAGCAATCAAGCTGGGCATGGTGGCACATGTCTGCATACACAGTACCTGGAAGGTTGGAGGATTGCAGGCTCAAGATCAGACTCAGCAATTTAGCTAGAACCTCATCAACTTACTGAGACTCTTTCAAAATAAAAAATAAGAAAAGGGCTGGGGGTGTAGCTCTGGGGTAGAAGGCTCCTGGGTTGAATCCCCAGTATAAAAACAAAAAAACAGCATGGTATTGGCATAAAAACAGACACATAGACCAATGGAGCAGAACAAAAGATTCAGAAACAGACCCACAGGCTTACAGTCAATTGATTTTTGACAAAGAAGCCAAAAGTATACACTGGAAAAAAGATAGCCTCTTTAACAAATGGTGTTGGCAAAACTGGTTAACCATATGCAGGAAAATGGAAATAAACCCCACTTTCTCACCCCGCACAAGAGTCAACTCAAGGTGGATCAAAGACCTGGAAGTCAGGCCTGAGACCTTGTAGCTACTTGAAGAGGCCAGAGGCCCAACACTTTAACACATAGGCACAGGTAAAAACTTTCTCAACAAGACCCCAAAAGCACAAGCAACCCCAAGGAAGATAAATACATGGGATTGCATTAAACGGAAGAGCTTCTGTGCAGCAAAGGAAACTATCAAGAACCTCAACAGAGAGCCCACAGAGTGGGAGAAAATTTTTGTCAGCTACTCTTCTGATAGAGGACTAATATCTAGGATATACAGAGAATTCAAGAAACTCACAGGTAAGAAAACAAATAACCCAATCAAAAAATGGGCAAAGGATCTAAACAGGCACTTCACAAAAGAAGATATACAAATGGCCAATAAATGTATGAGGAAATGTTCCACATCATTAGCAATCAGAGAGATGCAAATCAAAACTACTTTGAGATTTCACCTAACCCCAATCAGAATGGCAATCACAAGACACAAACAACAACAAATGCTGGCGAGGGTGTGGAGAAGTGGGAACCCTAATACATTGCTGGTGGGATTGCAAATTAATGCAACCACTTTGGAAAACAATATGGAGGATCCTCAGATGAATGGGAATGAACCTGCCATATGATCCAGCAATACCACTTCTGGGTATCTGCCCTAAAGAATGGAAACCCAACTATCAGACCAATGCATGTGTATCTATGTTTATAGCTGCACAATTTACAATTGCCAGACTATGGAACTAGCCAAGATGTCCATTGACAAATGAATGGATTCCAAAATTATGGGCTGTGTACACAATGGAATTTTACTCAGCCATAAAGAAGAACAAAATCATGTTATTTGCAGGGAAATGGATGGAACTGGACAATAGTGAGATTAGTCAGTCACAAAAAGTAAAAAATCCTATGCTCTCCCTAATATGTGGAAGCTAGGGAGAAAATGGGACATAAGAGGGACTCCAGAGGAAGAAGGAGAAACCTTAGATGAGCAAAGAATTTGACTTAATGGAAGTTGATGGGGGGAGGGGAGCATCCTAATGCACATGATGTACTTTCAAGCACATATCAGAATTAATCACTAAACTGAACTTGAGAAGGAGGGAGGGCGAGGGAATTGGGTGGGAATTGGGGAAGGGTTAAATAAGAAATGTGTGCATGTTTTCCTTTATCAGCTTGTACCTAACAAAGATGTATGATTACAAAGCACTAATTTAAAAAAAATAAAAGAAAAAAATTTAAAAAAAGAATCCTCAAAACTGATAAAAAAAACAAACAAACAAACAACCAAAACCAAAAAACCAAGTGTGGTGGTACACATTTGTAATCCCAGTACTTATGAGACTGAGATAGAGGGTTCACATATGGAGGACAGTCTCAGCAAGTAGTGAGACTCATCAACCTAGTAAGACCCTGTTTCCAAATAAAAATAAAATAGTGCTTCAGGGTATAGCTTGGAGGTAAAATGCCCCGAGTTCAATCCCCACTGCCACAACAAAACTTAACAAAAAAAAAAAAAAAAAAAAGAAAGAAAGAAAGAAAGAAAAGTAAGCAATCATAAAATCAAATATCCAATACATGTACGTAATTTAACTGGATTCCCATTTAATAGCCATCTGTAATTTGACAAAATCCCTGCTGTATGCAATAGGGACTATCCATAAAACATGCATCTATGTTCATATAAGAGTTAGATTTGAATTGAAAAGATTTAAGTGTATATAGCTAATTGTGATTTAAAGTCTAATATGATAATAGCCATGTTCATCCATTCATTCAAAAATATTAAGTATGTACTGTGAGTCATGTTCACAGTTCTAGGTACTGAAAAGACAATAATGGCAAAAAAAAAATTCCCTGTGTTTAGTTAATTTGCATTCCATCAAGGAGAGACAGATAATAAACAATAAACAAGCAAGTTTTCATCATGTCATAAAAAAAAAAAATAGAGCCACATGAGTAGAAGCAGACTGCCAGGTCCAGGTTGTACTAGGGTAGAAAGGGTGAGCAGAGAGGAAATAGCTGATCATTTGCATCTGACTGGAAAGGAAAGGAGAGGTTGCAGCACAGCAAAAATATGTGAAACTTGCAGGAGGAGAGATTTTTTTCCAGGCACTGTTACATCAGACTGCATGGGGTTTTGAGTGCCTGATAAGAAGTGTGGCCTTCTGAGGGAGTGGGACGACTGTAACTGCTCTTTCTTTTGCTTGCTTCTATTATAAGCAGAGGACTCCTGTGAGGAAAGTTGTACTTTAAAAGTGGAATATTGCTCCACCAGCACTTTATAGGAGGAATTGCAATAGTAAAGACCTCAAACCAAAGGCTATGGCAATTCCCTGGATGGGTGAGTAGCAGATTGTAACAGACAAAACTCATGGGAAGCATTACAGAAATAAAACTGGAAAAACTGTTGAGGGTGTAAGGGGAGATAGGTGGGAGAGATGAATGATGGGAAAGCCAGAGGTGCTTCTGAAATCTAGAACTTGGGTAGTGAAGGGATAGTGAAACCATTTACGGAAATAAAGAAGATCAATGAGCCAGATATGGTGGCATATGTCAGTAATTCCAGTACATGGGAGGCTGACACAGGAGGATTACAAGTTCGAGCTCAGTCTCAACAACTTAGTGAGACCTCCCCTCCCCCAGCAACTTAGACTGTGTTTCCAAAAAAGAAATATATTAATATTGATATTAATATAAGAAATATTTTAATATTTTATATAATAAAATAGGGCTAGGGGTACAGCTCAGAGGTAGAATGCCCCTGGGTTCAACCCCTAGTATCATACATACACACACACACACACACACACACACACACACACACACACAAAAGACAAAGTATGAGTTTATATTTCTGGAATTTGAACAGGTAATTTCAGATTTAGATATTTGGGATATTGATAAAGCTCTTTGCTTGAGATATTGAGAAGTCTCATGTAGCTGTAGGTTGGATTTTGGATGACAGTGTGAAATTCAGGATTCATATTTGGGTGGTGAGTATGTTCAGCTTAAAAAAGAAATGTCTGGGATATGTGCTCTTTTAGTGCAAATAATGAGTTTTCATATGAGTAAAATTTTTGAGAAATTTATTAGTCGATCAGTCTCATTAATAGGAAAATGAACAAAACCATTTTTAACAAAATAAAACTAAACTATGGCAGGAGTATAAGCAAAAACATTTCTACTTAAGTTACTAACAGAATTATAAATAGCTACATAGATAGTTCATTATACCTTGTAAAAAAAACAAACAAACAACATGTTTTGAAACCATTGTCTAATTTTTTTTTTTTTGAGTAAAAAAAAAAGCTGTGAGTTCAGTATTACCAAGTTTCTCATTTAACAGAGAAGGAAGTCAAGGCTTAAAGAAACTAAGCAATGTTCTCAAAGTTGCCCAGTTTGTATGTGGCTGAGCTAACACTCAAGTTCAGCTCCTCTCACTACCGTTTATCAGAGAATATGAAGATTCTTTTCCCTACCCTGTGCTTTGTTCAGAGGATTGATACGTTCCTAAATACTCCCAGCTCTCCAACTCTAGATACATCAGCAAAACTGATACCAATTTTTGTAGTGCTGCTCAGCTCATAAATCTTGAGGAAACCCAATGTTAGTTCACAATGAAGTAATTTATGTTCTGGCATTCGTTCTTTTCAAGGAACATTTATTGAATATTTGCAAGGTGTTGGTCACGATGTTAACTCCAGAGTTTCAAAAATGAGTGAGATAGGAATTAATCCTTTTCCATTTGCTTGATATTCAATGAAAGGTGCAGACAACAAAACAGGTAAGTGTAAATACTGTGCAGTAAATAAGTCATGTTACAGGAATTTCATACTGCTAGAACTCAGGAATAAAGCATGGTTCAGATTTGGAGGATCAAGGAAAACTTTCTATGGGAAGTTATGTCTAAACTAAGGCCAGAAGTGAGATTTAGGGATAAGTTGGTTTCTTAAGGAAGTGACAAAGCAGGAAGACTTTAGTGTGAGTGACAGGGAGAAAGAGAGGCTTACCCTTTACCTCTTTAAGCTTTCCAGCTTAAAGAGGTGAAGGGCTATAGAAGATTTAGGGGCAAAGTGAGGAATATCAATTAAAAGAGATAAACTGGAAAAGATGGAAATATGTTAGCTAAAAGAGGTAACTGGGAAAGATGATGAAGAGCTTTGATATCTAAATTACACATAAAATGTGAATTTATATAGTACTATCTTTAGAGAAGACAGAGTAATATCTATAATACATTTCATGTTTCTTTAAAAAACATTTAAGAACTTTAGAAAGCTTAGTTTAAAATTTTATTTCTAGAGAATTACCTTGTGTGAACTTGATTCTTCCTAAATTAATGAGACTTTCTTATTATTTCTGAAATTCTTGTCTATTAAGCCATTGGTAGTAAGAAAGGAACAAAAGTAGTGTAGGGAGCAGGAAAAGCTTGGATTAAATAATTATAATAATCTACTGTGGGCAATCTAGTGCCTTTTTAAATAAATAAAGCAAAATCTCCCACCTAGACTCTTTTTCCTTCACAGGTTAATTTCTCCTTCATTTTTACCTGTGTAGTTACATACATTTTCATATATTATCAAAGGAGAAAGATTTTGGTCATTTGGCCTGTGCTGACATGTGACCTTATATTTTTATTGCTGTTGTTTTTTCGGAAAAAAAAAAAAAAGATACTTCTGTTCAGGGAAAGGTAATGCTTCTGTGACACATTGTTTCTAAGAAATGTTTCTGAAAATGTGATAAAAATACAGTTCCCAGATTATATTAACATGAGACATTAATTTTCACGCAAATGGAACTTAAAACAGTAACATTTCATCAATCTGTTTATCACAGAATTAAACACATTTCTAGCAAAAGAACAAAAACAGAAAACTGACGATTGAGATTCAGTAAGTAGATTGCAGATACTGAATAGAATCCTGCTTGTACATGTGCCTCATCCTGTGAGGTCTGGGGAGAGGAGTTATGGAAGAGAACAGTTTTTAAAGCAAGAGTGTTTAAGAGGGTAACTGGGAGGAACAAAGCAAGGTCTTAGAGAGTCCTGAAAGGTTCATAGTTGTGGCCTATAAAGTAGGAATAATAACCTTTCTTGTGAGAATTAGAGAAGCTCCATGAAACCCTTATTTCCAGGTCTCTCACAAGTTACTTGTTAAAAAAAATAATAGTTTTTGTTGCTGTTATTTGTTTGTTTTGCCTCTACCCAATTCAAATCAGTGTGCACTTCTCTCCCATGGAGGCTGCCTCCCTGCTTGGGGGTCTAGGTCACTGGAAGTAGCCATACTATGAGAGCTAGACTATGCCTCCTTTCAACGAGAAAAATGGTAATATTAAGGCAATTAAACAATTTCTCTATGCAAATGATCTCTAGAGAGCAGTTGGCCAGAAACCTTTTTGATGCTATTCCTCCTACAAGGAACTTCAAAAGCTCCTCTTACTCATTCTTGGTGTCCAGGATTAAAAGAGTTAATATTTATTTATTTTTATCCAGTAGGAATTGTGCAACTGTCTTAGTACTTCTCTCCTCTATGAGATTTCAAAAATAACAGATCGGAATAGCAAGATTCCTTGTACATGCCCTATTGACAAACTTATCTGCCCCCCACCACCAGTTATGACCTAGGCATGAGAAGCTCCTCTCTTCTTCAATTCATTTTAAGTTCAGACAGCCCTGCTGCCAAAATACATATTTTTAGTTTTTTTTTCCTCATCTTTTAAACTAATCATCTGGTTTTATGCAGTCATTTTATTCATATAGTATTAATTAAATACTATATTGCATTAGTAGTCTTATAAATAAGAATTCGGGATACAGTGCAGGATTGTCATGTCCTTCAGCATACATCAATATGGATGAGAATTTACCTTGCATTCGTCAGTACATATAGTGTGCCAATCCAGAGGCGATCCCGAGGCTGTCACTGCAGTACATTTTGTTTGTCCCATGTCCCCCAATTATTGTCCATCTCACTGCTTACTAGCAGCTCAATTTTAACTAAGTATGAAAAATAAGAAGATAAGGTATGAGACTTGCCATTTTTAGTCCTGGTTAAAACCTAACAAGAGCTTTAGTGTAAAAAAAGTCATAATATTTTAAAAATGTTTGACCATTTAAGTCAGCATTACATTCTTTAGCCCTGTACTATAGAAAACTGAGGAAGGATTATATATGCTGATCTTTAAAAGGAAATATTTACCTGCTCAGGGCAGTTGAAGAATAAGGTAGGAACCTGAAGTCCATGGTGTAAATTCAGTGTGACCTCTATGGCTTTCTTTAGGATCTTTGATTCCATAATTTGAATGCACAATTTTGCATGCATTTATTCAGAAATATGTGTACCCAGAGTTCTTACTGATAACTGCAGACTCCCACTCTGAAAAATTGGTGAGAGAAGCCTGTTAACTGACATTTACATTTTCAGAATGGCACCATGTGGGAGAGAGAGAGCTGCCAATCATTTCTGCCAACCTCACTCTCAGGGGGAGTCTAAACGAAGCTAGTGTGATCCAATTAAAAGAAGCAATTATGAATAATGGAAAGTAAACAAATCTAAGAAAAATGATACCACAGATTATAGTGAGTTCTCACAATAAAAGTCTATAGTCTGCCAGAGTCCCCTTTGCCTCTCACACAAATTATCTTTGATTTTCTTGAAGAATTTTTCATAAAAAAAAACAAAAAGAAGTGCTTAAACCTCAATTTACAACTAAGGAAAATTCACTTTAGTGAAAAAAAAATTTATAAAGCTCTTTATAGTTCTTTAATTAGGTCAAATTTCTACATGGTCTTTGACTAGGGAAAATATATGAAATATTATATTGTGACCCATTTAGCTTCTTGACTATAGAAAATATTGCAAAACAGCCTAGATGATCTATTTTTATAAGGTTTAATCTATAATACATGAAGTTTGCTTTGGTAATATATTGCAATCCAGTTGATGTAAAATGTAGACTTTGATAACCTGAATCTTTATATCTTCCCCTATGTGCAGGGGATATTGAACCATGTATTGTAATAGCATTTGTGTGTTTTTATCTCTGAAATCCCAGTGGTAGAACATTTTTATCATTACCAATAAATATGTAAATTAATTGACCTTAGTTTACTCACACTATGATTCAATTAGTAAATATCTTCAGACATCAACATGTTGTTTGTACATACTAAATTAAATATATATTAATATATTCATCTACAGATATATATAAAACATACATATAACATATATACTTATACATATATACATACACACATGCATATACATATATACTATATACACATCTCTAAGCTATACTCACAGCCCTTTTTTTATTCTTAAGCTTTTGCTAAGTTGCTGAGGCTGGCATCTTCCCTGTGATCATGTTTTCTCAGCCTCCCACGTACTGGGATTCCAGGCTTGGACCACCAGGCCTTTCTGAAACATTTTTTTCCCCCAAAATAATGTTTCTAGCTGAATGCCTTTATATTTTGCCCATGCAAGATAAAACTATATTAGAGAGTCAAAGTATAAACTCATATATCTATTAGTGATAACAAGAATAAGGGATAAGAGGCAAAAGAACAAGGAAAAATGTTTTTGGAGACAAGGAAATTGATGGCCAATAGCCAAAAAAAAAAAAAAAAAAAAAAAAAAAAAAAAAAAAAAAAAAAAAAAAAAAAAGAAACACGCTGTTAATACTGGAAAATTGCTAATGGGACCAAAGGGACTAGGGAGCAATCAGTTGATCTGTTTGGGAGCTAAGAAATCCACTGAAGAGAGACTCATCTGCTAACATATATCTGTGGAAATATTTCTAGCTATTTGTCAAAGGCATTTAAAGCTGATGCCCAACCAAGAGGAAACACAGGTCACATGTACATGTAAAAGCTTATACACACAGAGTCTGCTTCAGAAATACTAAATTGACAGTTGATGCCAAATTTTGTTTTAGCTAAGTATAAAGCATGATGAAAATGTCTTTATTGCTAAGCAAGGAAAGCAAACCCATCCTACTCTAGTAAGGTCACACACCCTTAACGCAGTGAGCTAAATGTTGAGTCTACTCATTCTTGTCTGTGCTGCTGGTCCTTTAGCCAGTCACAGACATCACATCAGGCATCCTGAAGTAGATGCTATTTCATTAGCATCACTTACTGCCAGCAAATGACATGGTCTTGGAACAGAGCCAAGATACTGGCATGAGAGATGTGTTGGAGATTCTGGACTGGATTTCTCCAGGGAATAGGTGAAAGCTATCTAATCTAGTACATGGAGAAGGTTGCTATGAGAGACAGATGGGAAAGCTTCATATGCCTCATGTTGTTGGACAAAACTGGATTTTAAAAATCCCTTTGTCACAATGCCTTACAGCTTGTTCATACACATGTACATATTTTCCCTTAATTCCACCAGCAATATATTGCCATGCCCACTCTGGGCACTGTGAGGTCTGGCTATAAAGTCATACCAGAGAAGGACTGATAATAAAGGAAGAGAGAAAGAGAAATGCCCCCTGACCACTGTCCTACCTCAAGATGACCTGGCCACTAGCATATACATGACTACTCCTTTATCCTCCTACCTCCTTGCCCCATATAAAGCCCCTAGCATGTAAGGAGGCAGGCTTTCTGACTCTTGTGGGCTCTCTCCCCAGTCAGGGGCCTCCTCCTAGGTATTATTCCTAAATAAAGTCTATCCCTTGCTGTCAGGCCATGTTTCCTTTGCCCCCATATACCCCAACATGACTTCCCAAATGAAAAAGTTGACACAATTTTTAGCTTTCATACAGAAACCTATTTAGAATACAAACCATATGCAGATAGTGACTATAACCACAGACTTGAATACATTGTATGTTTTGTGGGTTTGTTTTCAACTCTCCCACTGTCATGTAGCAAGAGCTTAAGTTAGTCATCACAATATTTTTAATTCAGACAGTTCCAATTGTTTGTTTTTTTTTTTAAAAAAAAAAAAGTCTGTATAACAGTTGTGGTGAGTTTGTACAGAACACCTACATGTCATTTTCTACTGAACCAACCTGCATGTTTTTCAGTTTTTGTATTGCAGGAAATACTAGGGTTATATGCTTCCATATCCACAATATTACCTCCCCTTCCCCCGTTGTTACCCCCATCCTGATGCGGGACTGCCATCTGGTGGAACAGGAAAGGCATTTCTGGTTTGGACTTAACCAAAATTGTATGATCATGACTTCTTGTTAGGTTTCCAAAGGATCAGGGTTGCAAATGTGAACCTTGTTTTCTGGTCTCAAATGAATATAGATAGACCATGAAGAAAAGAGACAGAACAATGATTATAGCAGTCAGCAGTCCTTGGGAGCCTGCCGGGATGATGATGGGGGATGGATTGGCAAGGAGAGGTCACCACTCAGCCCATGAAAAGATGGCCCACGTTACTAGCCAAGACTTAACTGTGTGTTATGTATATTGTGAGCACAGAGTGCGTGTGTGCGTGTGTGCGTGTGTGTGTGTGTGTGTGTGATAGACAAGGTAAATAACAATTGAAACAAAGTGGCTTTAAAAAGCAGAGCAAGCTGGGTGTGGTGGGTTGTAATCCCAGTACTTGGGAGGCTGAGATCGGAGGATCTAGGTTCGTAGCCAGCCTCAGCTACTTAGTGAGATACTCCACAAATTAGTGAGAATAAAAATAGGACTGGGGGTGTAGCTTGGAGGTAGAATGTCCCTGGGTTCAAGCCCCAGTACTGCCCCCAAATAAATAAATACATAAATAAATAAATAAATAAATAAATAAATAAAGCCAAAGCAGATTCAGGAATTACCTTTTTCCCCTTCATGCCCCTCCCCACAATTATGTTCCCCCAACGCCCATTCCATAAAGTCACTAACAAGGACACTTTCTCCCCATACGATACTGCCAGGGTAATATGGAGTCTTGAAGATCTGAAAACTCAAATTTTGCTCTTTCTGCAAAATGGGGTCTCTTATTCCCAGAGACCCCATTACCATTGCAAAAGACTGCTGGTGAGAAAACAGGGACTTCTACTGGAGGTATACTTAACACTGTTATATGTATCTGATCTTGCACTAAAACCAATGGGAATAAAACAGGTCTTTCTGAAGAGTCTGTCTGCCTCTCGCTTCCTTAGCTGTTAGGAAGAAAAAAACCTTCTCATGTGCCAAACACCGGCATATTCATCTAAGATAACCACAGACATTAAACATAAGGTACTATTATGTTTAATATGAAGTATAGAGAAGCTAAGTATTTTCCAAGTCACACAGCATTCTTGAATGCTACAGATGGTTTGTGTTTGGCCACTTTTCACATATAAATGAGGAAATGAGAGAGTTACTTTCTGTACCTATTTGAGCTGTGCCTTTAGGGTAGGGTTAAAATGTTAGAAGCAGATAAAACCTCAGGAGAGAATGCTGAAGAGCAGTTTCCTTAAAAGTATGTTTGCTTCTTTGAGGATGTTGTCTTTTAGGTTGAAACACTCCATTTTATCAGAGAAAAGTATGCATGTGCCTTTTTTGTCTAGAGGAAAATGAAAATGGAAGTTTTGAATAACTACCAAACCCTTATTTACTGTTAGAGCTGGGATTGTGGCATCCTCCCGAGTAACTATAGGAACATTCAGACACAGGGTGGAATCTAACCCTTTGATTTCCAGAAGGCTATTGGTAAATAGCTGTATAGTCCAGAATGGAATGATTCTCTTTGTCTAAACATTTCTTTCTTTGTCTAGTCCTCAAGTAGGTTGTACATGTAAACCAAGAGGAAATGTCATGGGAAAGTGACCAGAGCCTCATAAATCCATGATCTATGTGTTAGTTTAAAAACTAAGCTGTGGAGGATTTGGTTTGGATGTTCATGGGAAATTACTGAACCTTCAAGCAGAAGAGTTCAAGTTACTTGAAACCCATGGGCAAAGGATAAAAGGATCAGAAGATAGAGGGATATAGATGTAGTTCAGTATTAGAGTGCTTGCTTAGCATGTGTAATCCCCAGAGGAGGAAGAGAGGAAGGAGAAGGAGGAGGAGGAGGAGAAGGAGGAGGAAGAGGAGGAAAATTAAGCATTTCCTAAATGGTAAAGGAAGTTAGAAGGAAAATGTGCCAACACATCTAGTGCCTAATGCTTAACCAATAATGTTTGTGAAATGATTAAAAAACATATGAGTATCTTAGTTATGTAACAGAGTAAGAACTGTATTTCCAATTTCATGTGGACAATATGGTTAAGCCTGAAAATTTCGCACTTCGACTTCTTAATGGATTCTTTCTGATGTACTGAGCACATTGTTATTTTTAATTTTAAAATAATTTTAGATTTATAGGAATAACAAAAATAGTAAAGAATTCCTATTCTCCCTTAGCTTTCCCCAATGATAGCATCTTACATAACCAGAATACACTATCAAAACAAGGAAATGGACATTAGTGAACTACCACTAACTACAGACCTTATTTGGATTTCACTGATGTAGCATTTTATTAAATGTTTTTAAACACATCTTAATCATGTCTTGATTAATTACTTGTGCTTCAAGTAGTTGCTTTACAGTATGTCTTAACATAACAAAAATTTACTTGAAACTTGGGTTTCTAAAGTAAAGCCTTGTTCTTAGCTTTCCTGTTTTGCCTTTGTTTTTGTGTTATTTTCAAATAAGTGAATAATAAAACGTGCAATTTCATGGATTCTTATGGATTTTAATGTGATTGCTCATCTATAAAATCAGGATTTGGAGGAAAGTCTAAAAAGGATATCTTCTAAGTAGTCTCTTGTCTTTTTAAATTTTCACTGTTTTTACGAGTGTCTTCTGATTTATGGACTCACAAAATTTCTGCAGTGCCAAACTCAGTTATCTCTTGGACTTTGTGCTGTCCCCTTTTATCTACCATGTATGTTAAAACAACTCAGTGACTTTAGAACATTACTACAAAGTTATGCTTTAACAATAAAAACACGAAAAGCAAAAGGTTGCAGTTTTGTAACAATTTATTATTCCAAAATGCTTTCGTGCACAGAATTTCTCTTGCTCTTAACCAACAACCCTGTATAATAGGCAAAGCTACAATTTTTGCCTCCATTTAAGCTTTATGTGTATCTAAGAGAAAAAGTCACCTTCATTCATTGAGATAACTGGGTTAAGCCAAGAAAGACATATTTTGCTGGAGAAATAAACAGGGAAAATTTAATATGGATAATTTATTATGGTATTTAAAATTAAATAAAAGAGCTAAAAGAACAAGCCAAGGGAAGGTGAAGCAAAACTAAAGTAAACAAAACAAAACACAAGCTGCCTCCATGCCTAGAGCTGTAGCAACAAAGAGAGGGAGTGTGGAACTGATCCCAGGAACCAGAGCTGCTTGTTAGATCAAGGGCACCCACTAGCCAAACCTAGCTGGAATCTTAACGGCAAGGTAGCCTGGGAAATAGCGTTTCAGTGCGCCCACCTCCCCCTCAGGAGTCTAGAAGATAAAGCAGAAGGGAACTATGGAGAATTTTTTTTTTAAAGTAAATGTGCCATACTCTTTCTTTACAGACCTACTCTACAGAGGCATGTTGCTGGGTATGAAATATAGAGATCAAAGAGATATTATCTCTAAGGTTGAATCAACTTTATTTTTTTTATTTTTATTTTTTTGCGGTACTGGGGATTGAACTCAGGGGCATTCTACCTCCAAGCTACACCCCAGCCCTATTTTTTATTCTTTATTTTGAAACCGAGTCTCACTAAGTTGTGGAGTGCCTCACTAGGTAGCTGAGGCTGGCCGCGAACCCATATCCTCCGGTCTCAGCCTCCCGAATGCTGGGATTCCAAGCATGCGCCACCATGCCTGGCTAACTTTGTTTTTAAAGAGGACACCATCGTGTAAAATCAACCACTACCACTATTACTGTTGCTAATACGTGTATTTACTACAAGTTAACATTTTTGAGTATTACTTATATGATATGTAAGTTTAAAAGCTAAATTCAAAGGTTAACTGAAAAAAACTATATTGAATTTTCATTCAGCCCTTTGAGTTTAGCTTATTATCCCCATTTTATAGGTGATAAAATTGAAGGTCTAGGAGATAAAATACATTGCCCAAAGTCACAAGGCTGGATAACCAAGATCCTGATATAGAGCATCTGTCACTAAAATCCTTGTTCCTACCACCACCCTATGTTGCCTTCCTACATATAATAAAGTGACCAGAGTTCTAGGATTACTTCCATGTCCACGATACAGTGTAGTAATCAGTTGCTTAAAAGCAGGGAAGACCACCAAGGGGACAGCATGCTCAAGTTAAACTGGAAATATGAGTGATGTTTTCTCCAGGTGACCTAACGGCAAGGGCTGTAAGAGCAGAGCAGCCGTAACAGCACTGTGCATCATTTCCATTTCCTGAGATCTCAGTACACTCAGCTATCAGCAGGTACTCGAGAACCATCGGAGGACAGTGTGGGAGACGGATTCTGATAAAAGAAAAGGGTGGGGAAAAGTCAAGACCACATCACTGGATACACTTAAGACACTAGAAAATGGAAGGCTGCTGCTGATTTTGTGCTGCAGGAAATCTCCTTTAGAAATAACCACTCTGCGAGTTAGGTGGCTATTATGACATGTTTGTGGAGCACATGGTCATTGTTTAGGGCACTGAATGAATGTCACAAGGATGCCCTGAGATAAATGGAATTGGGTTTAAATGCTGTATTAGTGCAACAGAAGTGCCACCAGACTGTCTGACCTGTTACCATTCTTTCATTAACTTCTCAGTCATTGAAAATTGACATTCTCAATAAGAGGTTAGCCATATTTGAGAGTAGCCTTCAGCTATAAATACTTGATGGAGTTCCTTCATTTATTTGTTTTAAAATTAAAACAACAATATATGAATACATATAGCTATATATTATATAGTTTCTCACTTTATCATACATTCTTTTTGTATGATCCTCGAATAAGTATAAGTTTAGTAGTATCGCTGTTTTCCTCCATTTTGAAGGTGAGAACAGTAGAGCAGGGGAGAGGGAAAACTATTGCTATAAGCCTGTTAAGTAGCAGAGCCAAGATCAAAACTGAGCATCTTTTGTTCAAACCAGTGTTACTATTGTACAAGCAGATGGATCATCTTCATGTGAATCAAATTATCTCCCTTAGTCTGTCATAATTATGTTATATATGCATTTAATGAAATTAAATTTCTATGTAATTCCTCCTCAAAATTTTCTGTACATTTTTTGCCTTTTATAGTTACATATACATTTATTTCCCAGTAATAGAATTTTTAAAGGAAATACACACACACACAATGCCACCAATATAAATTTATTTAATAAATAGAAAGCTATATAGTGCTTTTATATGAACTTTAAACTTGGTTTTACCTGGATTCCATTATATTACAAGGTACTTTAGAGGTACAAATTATTTTCTTGCCATCTTCAATTTTACTTTCTTGTAGACACTAATTTGAGTTATACCTCATTTGTGTTAAAATGGAGATAGCTACATATAAGCAAAGCAGAAAGAATTCTTGATACTAAGGTGGTCCATTTCCTTTTCTTGTTTACTCCTTATTCACAGTTTAAGTTTTCATTTTATTTATTTGAAAGTCAAAATTCTCTAGATCACTGCCACATATTGGGATTAAAACAGTTGGGGAAAATGGAGAAGAGTAAACGCTGAATCTGGATACAGGTAATAACTACATGAGGGAAGGGATTTAAACACCTCTGATCATCATAGAGTTTCAGCAACATTTCCCATTTATCAAAATAATTATTTAACATTAATGAGCTTATATCAAATAATCGTTTTACCTAATTGTTATGAAATTTAATATCCCAAGTGACAACCTACATCTTTATCTCCTGATTTTCCTTAATCATATTTCCTGTAGCTTTTCAATAGGGTTTTATTCATAGGAAGAAGTCAAAATTGTCAGTATCATGAATGAAATCAGACTCCAAAGTCTAAAAAGATCAATACAAGTTTGAACAAGTGGTCAACTAGGACAGTATTAGTATAACGTGTAGCTTACCCATAGAAATAACCTTCACTAAGAAATAATTTGATAAAAACATGGATATTGCTTTCCTCTTTTTACCACTTCCAAGTCCTAGAGCCTTGACTAGAATAATTATAATAGCATGCTCTTACAACAGATATCTCTAAGACTATTTTATTCAAAAATTTTAAAAGGTAGATGTACTTGTATGACTGATTAATGCTGCATTTCATAACGATTCCCAAATGTGGTTTATTGTCGTGAAGAGCTAGCATGAAACTAACCCCACAAAAGGAGACACTGAATTCCTCATTCAAGATTCTCACAGGCTTTCCACATTGCTTCTGTTCAATGAGCCCCAATGCCCAATCTTATTTCAGATTCCTTACTGCTAAATTGCAATAGGCACATAGCCCCTTGTTTATGTGATTAAAAACCCAGGAAGCCCTTGCTTTTATTTACTATGATCTACAATGTGCCAATGACTCTGTTGTTCTGAACCACCCTCTTCATCAGCAGAATTCTTTCCTGTTGATGTCTTTGCTATTCTGGAAGCTCCATTTACTCTGTACCATCAGCCTTTCCTTTCACTGGCAAGAGACCACTGGCATTTTTAACCTCTTTTAGGACATGAAAACAGTTATTTTAATATTCAGAGTCTGAACTATAAATATGTCTGTATTGGGAAGCCATCAGGATACCCCTGATGATGCCTATTTTCAATGATAAAAAAAACCCTACATGCTCTCACCCCTCACACTTTTGATAGCTCAGATGCATTACAAGCAAGTATTACTTGCTCTCTGCTCTATTTTATGCCTTCTTGCCATTTGAGAGGACAAAGTTGGATTGCTACATGTTCTATACAAATCTGCAAGACAACTAGTGGAGGGAAGAGTGAAATAACAGTCCCATCATATAGCCCATTATTGAGCACCTTGTGTTTTCTCTTCTTGGGTTACTCCTGCTATCATCTTCCCATTGTACTCCTTTCCCCTGCCTCTCCTACCTCTTAGAGCCAGGCCTCCCAAATTCTCTTTTCTGATCTTAAAATTTGAATACACAATCACTACATGTATTATTCTTTTACATTAATAGAACACTTAGCAGCTGAAGTGTTTGCATTCAGGTACCTGAGTAAATATCTGCACTTACCCCATGGACTGTGTGTAATTCTCAAATGATGGCATGACTCAGCAAAGGAACCACTGGCCAAACATAATTATTGACCTTCAGGAAGCACATCTCTGGCCTTTTTAAAGAGTTGCTGCTTTTTGTTGTTTGCTTTTTTCCTCATCTCTTATCAAGTATTCAGAATTATTTCTAGTAATGTTTTCTCCATTTTTTGTGTCATAAAGCTAATGTATTTGGATTTCTGATTCTGTTAGAATCCCAAATAAACCTAGAGCAAGACATCATGGGCCATCATTGTATTAAGTATGGGAGAAAGCACAAGTGTGTGTGCAGGTCCTCAAGGTTCTTCATACATCTCAGGGCTACATTGCTGCATTCTTTCCACTATGGTGGCTTTGTATCTGGATTTTGATCTTTAAAATTTGCTGCTGGGCCAGGCGTGTGGTGGCCCACACCTGTAGTCACAGTATTTAAGAGGCTTAGACAGGAGGATCACAAGTCTGAGGCCAGCCTCAGCAACTTAGCAAGATCCTGTTTCAAACTAAAAAATAAAATGGGGCTGAGCTATACCCCAGTACTGGGGTTCAATCCCCAGTACCAATAAATAAATAAATATATATATATATACATATATATATATATATGTAAGTAAGTTGTTGCTGGTTTATTATAATTCACTAACCAACTGGTCACACATATTGTCCATGTGCTCAATCAATGATTCACCAAGTAAAAGTAGTCCATATCTTTTCTAATCTTGTTTTGCTTAGTTGTCAGTGATGTGGTTGAACCCAGAGCCTCATGCATGCTCAGCAAGTTCTCACCACTGAGCTATACCCTCAACCCCAATCTTTTTTTTCTTAGTGTGTGTACATGGTGTATGTCTATTGTGCATGTTCTTTACGTCCATATATTATCCCTATGTTTACCAAGTCTAATTTGAATCGCTTTTTTATCTCTGTGTATGAATTTGTTTTATGAAATTTTTAATTTTTTAGGTTACATCTGTATTTTAAATTTAATTGGGTGAAATTATTATCATATTTAAATGTTACCTTATATTAGATATAATCTAATTCACCATTGAGGAAATCCTTTATATTTTAGATTTGGAAACTATATACATATAATATGTTATTTATTGCTCTTATATCTGTGACAGAGTGAGCTTTTCCACTACTGCTTTCTCAAGATGCACATAAAGCTGTCTCATTAGGCTCTAACTGTTAAAAGTCTCCTGTGCAGTTTGGAACTTATATATGAAAATCAGTATTTCAGATCAAATATACTCCTTATGCTTTCTACAATATAATCAAACCGACATTGGGGTTTGTAGCTGGATAAATTTCATATGTATATGAGCAAATTTTATATATCTTTTAAAATTTGGAAAGGATTCAAAGATAGAGCCAGAATAAATATATAAATCAAAAATAATCTATTAGGGGGAGTCAGGTGATGTTAACCTTTGTTAATATTTCTAATGCAAATATGTAAACACAATACATATATACATAATCATACTAATATATTAATATAACAAATAATTGATACTAATCTGTAACCATACACTAGTAAAGTGTAGAAATTATTAAAATTATGGAATAAGCTTGAAATGCAAGCCAATTCATTTTGCTCTTCTGTAAAATGAGATACAATCTATGGAAGACATTTATGCTTTGGCAGTAGTTGCACATCTTGAACTCATATTTTATACCATGTAATATGCTTATCTGCTTAATACAACTCATATCAAGCATATAAGGTAAGTATAATTGTTATTTCCACTTTACATAAAGATGAAGTTTAAATAAATCAATTTATTTACTGAAGATATAGCAATTAGCGTATCTACAATCTGATAGTCTATTTTGGTGGCTTTGTTCCCTTGTAGTTCAGAAAGAAATTAGAGCCACAGTGATGAACCATATGCTTATTAGGAATATAATTTAGCAAGAGGCTAAATTGGGGGTTGGCAATTAATCCTCTCTGAGAGGTTAATATGCAGAAAGAATCTCAGAGATATTGGCCTTAGGTCCCTGAAATTCAGTTTGAGCATATCCTGTGTACAACTGTTAACTGTGGTCAGACAATATAAAAGTTTCAATACCAGGCACTGCTGGAGTCCTTAGATAACAGATTAAATTCCTTCCTTCCATTCACACAGGTGAGTCAGAATGTTCTTGATTAACCTCCTAGAGAAATTCTATAAAAAAATGTTTATTAACACTATTATTTTAACCATAATTATTTTTGCCATATTAGAGATTTTCTTAAATACTTAGAAGCCATAGACACGTAATTGGGACCTAGTAATGAGTGAGTGTGTGTGTTTGTGTGTGTGTGTGTGTGTGTGTTGTGTGTGTGTGTGTTACTGGGGATTGATCCTAAGGTTGCTATGCCACTGAGCCACCCCCAACCTTGTTATTTTTTTATTTTAAGACAGCGTTTTTCTAAGTTACAAGGTTTACAAGATTCATGAAGATGAACCTTGAACCTGTAATCCTCCTGTTTCAGTTTTCCAACTACTGGAATTACAGGCTTATGAGGCTTTTAAGTAAAGTTCCCATGGTAGTATTTAGAAATACACATGTAGCATTTAGAAATATATGTCCCTGAGCTGTCAGGTATGCTTAGTGATTTTATCTATTAGCTGGTCTTCTATGCATATACTACTGCAAAGTAATTACCTTAACAATCACAAATCTTTAGACTTGTTGTTAGTTGATGACAGTTCAGAAGAAAAACAAAAGAAAATTCAAATTGTCTTTGATAACCTACAAGTAAATGAAAGTACCCCAGAGGGGGGAAATAATCTTAAAATAAAGCAGAATATATAATATATAAAGTCACAAATGTCCAAAACAATGAGATATTTTCCTTTTAAATAAACATAATCACAAAAGAAGAGATACAAATGCCCAATAGATACATGAAAAAATTTTCATCATCATTAGCATTTAGGGAGATGCAAATCAAAACTACATTGAGATTCCATCTAACCTCAGTCAGAATGGCAATCATCAAGAAGTCAAATAGCAATAAATGTTGGCAAGGATGTGGGGAAATAGGAACTCTTCTATACTGTTGGTAGGATTGCAAACTAGTTTAGCCACTATGGAGATCAGTGTGGAGATTCCTTAGAAAACTGGGAATAGATCCACCATATGATCCAGCTATACCACTCCTGGATATCTTTCCAAAGAGGTTGAAACCAGAGAACTACAGTAATAGATGCATATCCATGTTCATAGCAGCACATTTACAATAGATAAATTATGAAACCAACCCAGGTGTCCAACAGATGAATGGATCACAAAACTATGGGAAATGCACACAATGGAATTCTACTCAGCAATAAAGAAGAATAAAAATAATATCATTTGCAAGAAAATGGAAGGACCTGGAGAACATTATGTTAAGTGAGATTAGCCAGTCACAGAAAGTGAAGGGACATATGTTTTCTTTAATATGCACAAGCTAGAGAGTAATGGGGATATCAGAGGTACTCCAGATAACAGAGGAGAAACCTCAATGGAGCCAGGAAAGTGTTCTCAGGGAAAGGGAAGGGGAAGACTGAGGTTCATTATTGGAAATACTAACATTGACTTTGTGTACATATGTGAAAATCCCAATGTCAGTCTTGGCCTCTGTATGGGAAGGGGGGAAATGAGGAGGCGGGGGAGGGGCGGAGGCACCAAGTATTGTATACATGTATGTTAATGTCAACATAATTTACATTATGATGTGAGATGATACTGCACCAGTAAATAAGTAAAACATTAAAATAAATAAATAAACATAATTATATTAAAAAAGTAGAGACTTCAAGGAAAAAATTCAGGGATGACTATAAATTTCCTCTCAAAACAATCAGATTCAAGGATGTAATGGTAAAAATGCAAATCTTCAGGTGCACTTAGTTAGCTAGGGGTCAAATCAATGTGTTTCCTCAAATCAAAACATCAGAATGTTTTCTCAGTCAAGCTTTAATTTTTAAAGGTTGAATATTTATGGGAAATCTAAAAGCTAAAATTGTCAGAAGTCCTTGGAAAAAGGTTAAGCTAAGTAAGAAGTAAACACAAAGCATTTATAAATGGTCTTGAAGGTGTCCATGAACTCTTTGAATTAATTATATTAAAAATGCAAAACATTTTAAGGAGAAAGTTTGTGCCTTTTATTAGATTTTCAATTGAGTCCTTGGACTGATATTTTTTCTTCCTTAAAAAAAAAAAGAAAAACTGTCCAAAGCCGGGCGTGGTGGCGCACACTTGTAATCCAGCATTCAGGAGGCTGAGACCGGAGGATCCGGGTTCACAGTCAGCCTCAACTACTTAGTGAGGCATTCCGCAACTCAGTGAGACTCGGTTTCCAAATAAAGAATAAAAAATAGGGCTGGGGGTGTAGCTCGGAGGTAGAACGCCCCTGAGTTCAATCCCCAGTACCGCAAAAAAAAAAAACAAAAAAAAAAAAAACAAAAAAACCTGTCCATAGGCTAGACTGGCTAACAGACTTCGTATCTACTGTGTCTTACTGGCTTTATGTAAAGTCATCATAGACTTGTAGAGCTCAGATTCCAAATTCAGAAAACTCTGAAAGGAATGTTTGCCTCTATAACTTCTGATGCAGTCAATCCAGGGAATACCTTTGACCATTCATAACGATCTAGGCACTATTCTTTCTATAAATGAGAATGGGTTATGAAGACCATAGGATGAAAGGTGCCTACTTATAGGCAGCCTCTCTAGAGGAAAAAAACAGCAAGAGAAAACTAAGACCTGTGTATACTTATATCAGTGCTATATATCCTTTGCAAATTCAAAGGAAAATAATCTCACAGGTCATGGCAAAGCTATTGGAAAAGTATTTCCAGAGAGATGGAAATATTAGTATTATTATTACTCTCATTTTGTAGGTTTTTTAAGGGGAAAACGTTCTGTGGTTAGAATGTCTTTCTCTTATCTCAAGCTGTATCTAGCAAGTGAGAGTAAGCCCTGACTCAGAAATGAATGAGCCATAATGGTAATCCATTACATTTGATTTTGTGTATTCATTCAGTGTATGCACCCATGCATTCAATGTCTACAATAAGTAAAACATAGTTAAAGAAGATTCTGGCACAGAGAAGAGGTAAACTACATGATGACTCCTATGAGCAGAAGTGTTCAATCCTATCCAGAGCTGTATGGATGGGAAAGCTTTTGGGAAATATTTTCCATTTGAGTTTCACCAGATAGAGAGTGGGGACAAAATGGGACACACCTCACAGAAGGATCTCCACTTGCAGAGTTGCAGAGGTTGGACAGATGCCTGCACACCTGGCTGGCTGGAGAGCAGGCACTTCAACCTTGCATCATCTTTAAGACATAGGGTGATCAGGAGTCATTTTCCTATGTTATAGATGTGAGAATAGAGATATATTGGTACTTATGGTCATGGCCTGGAGGTTCCTATTTCATCAGTTAAATCACTAGGCTTGATGAAGTTTCCCAGCTCTTAACCACCTTAGCCATTTAACCACCTCAACAAAGGCTTCTACTTGCTTTGGCTGTACAGAGGCAACATTTCCTACTTTTTTTCCAGTTCTACTTTTCAGACAGTTAACTTGGATTTTTTAGTCAAGTTTATTTTCACCTCTGTTGGACTGTGTATCATAGATAAGGAATCCAAAACCATATAATGATACTTTTTTGCTAGCAAATAATTCTAAGTATTCCAGTTTGACTAGTTTTAACCAATAACCATTGACTGTATTGGTATTCTGTTTCTATTCTTGTCATGCTTTCCTTGCTCCTACTTGTACTTTCTTATTGTGACATTCCTATTATTCTAATTTCCAGTTTTAATTAATTATCTACCAAATGCATTTTAAAATGAAAGAATATCTTCTTGTTTCACCTTCTTCAGCAACATACTTAAATTTCAAATCAAAGGATAAAGGGTTTAAATAAAATTTAAAATAAGCTCATTAGAGTGGATGGTTTATTATAAAGTAACTAACCTGTATAGAACATATTTATGGAAGTATATTTAAAATTTTTCCCCATGGTACTAGGGATTGAACCCAGGGTTATTCTATCTCTGAGCTAGAGCCCTAGCACTATTTCAGTTTTTTTTTTTAAATCCTTTACTGGTGCATTATAATCTCACATCATAATGTAATCAAGTGTTGTGTGTATGTATGTCACTATTTTAGTTTTTACTATGAAACACAGCCTGACTAAGTTGTGGAAAGTCTCACTAAATTGCTGAGGCTGGTCTTGAACCTGTGATACTTGTCTCATCCAAGTACTGAGATTATGATAAAAAATATTTTTAAACCATTTTGTAAGTATTCATGGATTTATATGCCTTCTATGCTCTAAGTTTGTTATCCATCTTCATTTAGAGGATTAGTATGTGAGATTCCATGGGTTACTCAGGAACGTTAAGTCTTCTGCTTTCTGAAAGCTCCAAGTATGAAAAGACAATGGGAAGAGATAAGGTTGAAGCCCTGGCATGCTGTCAGTGAAAGGCCATAGATACCAACCCAATTACTGTCATTAAAGTCCTTAGATACCAACCAGATTATTCCTTATTACTTCTACTTCACTCTCTAGGCTATAGGATAAAATTGAATGTTAAAGGAGGAGAAACATTTGACCAAACTCATAGAATAGAAAACATAAATATTTTCCAGTTTAAAAAATAGATTGTTGGGATGAGTGCCATGGAACAGACCTGTAATCTTAGTACTGGGGAGGTTAAGTCAAGAGAATTGCAGGTTTAAGGCTATTATAGGTTAATTTAACAAAACCCTATCTCAAAATAAAAAAATAAAATAAAAATGGCTGAGGGTAGAATGCCCCTGGATTCAATCCTCAGTACAAATTAAAAAAAAAAAAAATAGATTGATGGGTTGAGGGATGGGCAAGATGTAAAAATTAAGATAAAGAAGGCAAGTTTGGATAGAATTTAAGAATTTAAAAGTAGATAATAAAGTACCGATACCCATACAATCATAACCATAGACAGCATTAAATTGCAACAGTGCTGCAAGAAAGGTAGGGGAAAGCTTCCTAGAAGAGACAGTCACTAGACACTATTCGCCCATTAGATTTAGGTAATGAGGAAGACAGAGTCCAAGATTACTTCCTAATTTCACATCTTGGAGAAAAAACACTGGAACCACCTACCAAGGCAGGGGATAAAGAAAAAAGAGGTTTTGTAGTATCATTCATTCACATAACACATATTATTAGGTACTAATTATATTCCAACATTTCCTGTCCTTAAGTAGCTTACATCCTATAGAAAGAAAACAGATAATAGAAACATACAATTCCAGGTTGTGATAAGTGCTATTGGAGAAAATGAAGACAGCTAATGAAATAGAGGAAGGCTGTGGGCCGGGAATGCTATTATAACAACATGGTTAGGAAAAATCTCCTCAGAGCAGCAGTATTTAATTGGAGAAATGAATGAAGCAGATGTCCATGTGATGATCTGTAAGAAATTGTTCTAAGCAGTGGGAATGGTGAGTACAAGCACTATGCAGAAGGAATAATCTTGCCATGGGGAGGAAAGAGCCAAAATGGGAAATTGAGGTGTGGAAGTATTATAGTTTGGATTTAGAATGTCTCCCTAGATTTCACGGAGACAAGGCAGACATGTTGGAGGTGGGTGTAGGTTGCTGAGGAGGGGTTCCTGAAGGTGTGACATTGGGCATTGTTTATGGTCCCTTCTTCCCTTGCTCTTTCTCTTTCTTACAGCCTCCATGATGCAACAGCAGAGATCTTGAGCTCGCTCTCTCTCTCTGCTGTCTGTGCCATGCTCTGAGCTCTGCAGACTTTACCCGATTTGACACGGACTAAACCCCTGAAGTCTCCAAAATTATGAGGAAATAAATCTTCCTTCCTCTAAGTTGTCATTGTCATGTATTTTGGATTTCAGCAATGATAATGCTTATGGAAGTAGGAAGTCATAGGAAATAAGTTTCAGGGATGTAGGTAGTTAGTGTTCTTACAATGACAGGGATCCAGGGTTTTTGTTGCCATTTGAGATGGAAGTCCTGAAGAGTTTAGCTACCAGACTCGGATGAAGTCTGATGTATGTCTGTAGAATATAATGCTGACTGTCTAATACAGAGAATGGGCTGTGGAGGTAAGAGTGAACAGTAGACTTGCTGTAAAGCCATGCCAGCAGTTTAGGAGGAGTGGCTTGGACTAGGGAGATGGTGAGGACTTGAGGAGCGTTTGGATTTGGTATGTATTTCAATATATGGATTTAGGGATGGAGTAATTCCAGTGTAAGGAAAAAGAACAATTAAGGAAGGATACTAGATTTTTGGCATAAGCAATTAAGGTGTTGGAAGAGCAAAGTTTTAGAAGAATATAGGGAAGGAAAAATTAAAAGTTTGTGTTTTGTTATGTTAAACTTGTGATTCTTTTCGGACATTCACATGGAGATATCAAGTCCATGACCAGATGCCTTTATCTGGAGAGCATTTAAATTGCAGATATAAACTTGGGGGGTCATTTATATATATTTATTTGAGATCACCTGGACCAGAGGAGGCAGCTGATGGAGAAAGGACAGAGAGCTGCCAAAACAGGAAGCATAACAAGGGAGAGTAAGAAACAGGGAGAGATCTGTGGAACAAATTTGTGCCTATGAATTCCAGTTACCTAAACAGTACTAAAAAGAGGGTACGGGTTGACTGTCAATTAATTGCTGCTGAAAGAGGACATAACTTAAACACTGAGTTATTTCAGAATTATAAAAAGTAACAGCCTTGACAGGTATGGTGACTCACACCTATAATCCCAGTACTCAAATAGTCTCAAACTGAAATAGTCTCAATAGAAAGATCACAGTTCAAGGACAGCCTCAGCAACATAATGAGACCTTTTCCAAACAAAAATTACAAAGGTCTGAGGGGTTAGCTTGGAGGTAGAATGTCCCTGGGTTCAATCCCTAGGACCACACATACAGACACAAAAGAAACAACCTTCTGCCTCTGAGTGAACTAATACACACAAGAGAGGTTGAGATTTGTACATGTAAGATTGTTGTACAAAAAGACAGGTGCAACAAGTATAGTGGGCACACAGTTGGTGAATGGGGAAGGGCGATGAGAAAGACAAAGTAAACAAGCATCCAACCAGAGTCAGAAACGGCACTAGACATTAAACAGACCTGCTTGTACCACTTATGTGGTTTATTTTTTATTTTTATTTATTTTTTTGTGGTACTAGGGGATGAACCCAGGGGCATTCTACCTCCAAGCTACACCCCCAGCCCAATTTTTTATTCTTTATTTGAAACAGGGTCTCACTAAGTTGCAGCGGGCCTCACTAAGTAGCTGAGGCTGGCCTCGAACTTGGATCCTCCAGTCTCAGCCTCCCAAGTACTGGGATTACAAGCGTGTACCACCACGCCTGGCTACTTATATGGTTTAATATAAAAACTTTACTAAGAGAAATGAAAGGGATTGTGTGCTGATGAAGTCCAAAGTTCATTTCATTTTTCTCCAGCTCCTTTCACCTAGGTGTATGTATGTATGTATGTATATGTGTATGTATGTATGTATGTATATATGTATGTATATATGAATTATGTATAGATATGCTTAACTAATATGCACAGCATTTATTTCATTATTCTGTTTGCCTCTTGCCTACCTGCATACTGGAGAATGCAGTCCTCAGCATTGGCCACAGCCAAAAACTAAGCTGAACTCTTTCCTGTACAGATTATGGGATTTAGAGGAGATTGAAAGCACACAATAATGAAGCAGACATAAGAAATGATATCTTAGAGCTGTAGGCAAGCAAAGAAAATAGTCTCTTTTTTTCTCTTCACATTAAGAAATCAAAATCATATAATTTCCACTGATAAATCTAAGTACACAAAGCCCACATTTTGTGGAACTCAGACATGAACTTCAGTCTCTTAAATCGTAGGCTTTCCTCCTTCCTTCCTTCCTTCCTTCCTTCCTTCCTTCCTTCCTTCCTTCCTTCCTTCCTTCTTCCTCCTCCTCCTCCTTTTTCCTTTCTTCCCTCCCTCCCTCCCTTCCTTCTTTTTTCTTTCTCCTCCTTTCCTCCCTCCCTCCCTTCCTTCCTCCCTCTCTCCCTCCCTCCCTCCCTCTCTCTCTCCTTCTTTCTTTCTTGGCGGTGGTACTGGAAACTGAACCCAGGGGCAGTCTACCTCCAAGCTAAACCTCCAGCCCTTTTTATTTTTTGGTTTCTGATGCATAGTCTCAAAAGATTGCTGAAAGTCACACTACCTTGCTGAGGCTGGCTACAGATGTGAGCTACCATTCCCGGCTCCTTTTCCTTTTCTAATAAAGTAAGCATATGCACACTTTCATAAATGCCACAGTAGCAGAATTTTTAATACAATCTAGTTCCTTTAATTGAATAGCTAGATATGCACTTGAAAACAAGATCAAGATTTGTGATGGGAAGAAAACAGTATAATATGTAATGTATCATATTATGGATATAGAAAGAAAAACATAATTCTTAGCTAAGTTCTCTTTGTGTTTCAAGGGTCAAGTTTATTCCCTTGTAATGTGGAAGCAATAGTTTTGACTATGCCTGTTTAGAGGATGTGGAACTCAAATGTTGACAATAAATGAACGATCATGATATTTAATTTCTGAATAACTGTGTATCTTGAAGAGAGTGGCATGGTATGGCAAAGTATTCAAAGTGATACTTGTTTGTTGAAACACCTGGTCAGTTGAAATGCAAAGTTAATTGAACTAATCATTTGATTAATGAATCTATTTTATCAGTCGAACTCATGACCTGTGTAAATGAATTATGTTAGAGTTTTTAAAACTTATTTATCTATATATTGTCATGGGTTGATGGGAACCCATGGGAATTTGATTTTCTAAGTATGTGGTTAGATAAATAGTCTGTACTAATTCGATCTGCCAGAATTACTGCAAGAATTATCTTTTTAAAACCCTCTGATTAACTCAATTCCCTTATTTAAATCCTTTACAGCACCCTATTTTCCACAGAATGGATTTTAAACTTGCTTATATGGCAGTCAGAGTCCTTGCCATCTACTTCAACTTATCTTTCCAAAATTGTCACTGACCCCTGTTTCTCATTCTGTTGCTTGGCCATTCTCTTGTTTTCCTTTGTTACTAATATTCCACTATATACTTTTTACTAAATCATACAACATTCAGTTGCTTGTACACATCACACTCCTTTTCCATTGGTTCTTAGATTCCTACTAAGACTTGGATTATGTATTAACTAATGTAAGATTCAAAAATTGTGTATGGCTCTATTACAATTCATAATCTCTGTATTCACCTGGGCCTCTATTTAGCTGTTTCTTTTCCTATCCTGTGACACATATTTTTTTTAGCATTCTCTAAAACAAATAATTCAAATCTCACCATATTTTTAAACCTCTAGTCCTGCTAGCTCTCTAGTCTCTCATTCTATAGACTCATTGACAAATGACTTGAAGTGTGAACTTTAGCAAATTTTTTCTTGTAACCTCGAAATATATTTAAGTCCTTACTCCAGCTTCCCTTCCTCCCATAAAGCAGAGATATTACCTCCTAAATATTTCATTTATGCTCTTTTTCATTACTCTTTCTCCAGTCTGAGACATTGCCATATGGCTCTTGTATTTTCTTTTCTACTATCTTCTTCCTGTTATTTTTTCATATACTTAGATTTGTAATTTTCATTAATACTGTAATTAATAATACTATATTCCAGTATCTCTGCTTCTTTCTCAAACTACTGCCCTGTTGCTTTTTATTATGTGAACAAATGTGTACAAATGTTAGTTTGCACATGACCTTGCCTCACTTGTATTCATTCTTCAATTCTTTGTTAACTTCCGCTGTGCTATCGAAATGATTGTGCCAATATCATGATATTTTTGTTACTATAGCTCTGTAGTATAGTTTGAAATCAGGTATCAATATGAATAAAGAAAATGTGGTATATGCACACAATGGAATAACACTTAGCCATAAAGAAGAACAAATTATGTCATTTACAGAATATGGATATAACTAGAGAGTATTTTTCTGATTGTGGTCATTCAGTCTTAGAAAATACATTTTTTTTGTGGTACTGGGGATTGAACTCAGGGGCATTCTACCTCCAAGCTACACCCCCAGCCCTATTTTTTATTCTTTATTTTGAAACAGGGTCTCACTAAGTTGCGGAGTGCCTCACTAGGTAGCTGAGGCTGGCCCTGAACCCGTATCCCCAGGTCTCAGCCTCCCACATGCTGAGATTACAAGCGTGCGCCACCACGCCTGGCTCAGAAAATACATTTTAAATTATTTTTTAAAAAATCTTGATTATTCACATCTTTTAAAAATACTAATGAAGTTTATTATGGAAAAGTAAAGAATAAAAATCAAAATAACACTTTTCTTTTTACATCTAAAAAAAAAAAAGAAAATAGGAAGTAAAAGGGACTTAACACTTCACATAAATGAGGAGAGAAACCAAAAGAATAGTGGAAGGGGATGGAGGGAGGAAGGGAGAGAGGGGAGAAGGAAGATTGGTGAAAGAAACAGTTCAAATAATGCTGTGTCCGTATATGAAGGTATCACTACCAATCTAACTTATATGGGGAGGGGAGAACAGGGTTAGATCCAGAAATATACCAAGTACTGTGTGCATGTAT